>VZRU01005488.1:273859-300918 GCA_013398155.1 Pedionomus torquatus | reverse complement strand
TCCTTCCTTCCTTCCTTCCCTCTCCCTGTCTTTGTCTTTCACTAAACAACCTTATTTTTTGAATATATATATAATAAAATGCTGTCCCACAGCATCCATCCTTTAGCAACATCAGTATAGTTAAATACAAAACCAAGAAAGTACTACTATAGTTACAAAATAGCTAACTTCAAAAAGTAAAAATAGGTTTATATTTATTTTGTGTTTCAGTGGGCATTTTAGTCTAAAGCCAGAAATCAGTACTTTTGTCAGTACACATGACAAAGACAAGTGTGTGCTCTTTTAATTTAGAATGGCCAACAATTCTCAAAGTGCAGTACAGAATTTGAGCACAGAGAGAGAACTGAAGATAAATATACACAGAGGATCCCAAATTGAGCAATGCTTTCATAAGTCATAAAGTAATTTTAAAATCAATTCGGCATTTGATCAAATACCACTTTAGGTTTTAAAAGATGGAATTGAAATGCTGAGACCGCTTGGTGAGTTAAAAACCTGGTAACAACAGCTCTGCAGTTTGAATCTGATACTACTTCTTTTCTTTATAACCCACAAAAATAAGTCATATGGCTCTGACATGCAGACTGTGCACCACAGTGCTTTGGTTGAGCTGCCAACCAAATAATTTGTAATGAAGATAATTCAAACCATTCAAAGCTACCACTCTGGCAATGTTGTTTCTGTTTGGTTGGTTGGTTTGTATTTTGTATATGGATCGATTATGGCTTTGGTTATTTAGATGTGGGTTTCAGCCTGCCATGAATAATGGGTGAATACATACCATTTTATTGCCATAGGAGCTTTGGTGGTAAGAGTAATGTGACTGTGTAGCCCAGGTGGGTGCTAGTACTAGTTTTGGTTGTTAAGATTTGTCACATCCTATCCTTGTTTAAGAGCCACATGTAATGGCTTCTATCAAAATTCATTCTACATATTCTCTATCCTTTAAATGACAGGAGGAGTCACTGTTGGTCACTAATGGTTACCTCATCAGTATCCACTGGAGGTGTAACCTCTGTGGGGCACTAATGTTTTGCTGTATGTTTCCCTGAGCAGTTTCCATGTACATTAGACAAAGGCTACCTTGGTGCCAGATGGTATTTAGAACTGTGCAGTTCTGTCAGGGGGAGAAGAGGCTCAGTTTAGGAGTAAAAACATAGTGAGGATGGTGAGCAAAACACAGGTAGAGCCAGAGCACAGCAGAATAAGACCTGCTGTGTCAGGAGGCAGGAATAATTGCAGTGCTTTTTGGAGCTGATTCCTACAGTAGAGTCCCAAGTTTGTGGATTTTCGAGGCTACAGTCCTATTACACCTATATCTCCAAATTTAGGCTTTGAATCAAGGAGACTAGTTCAGATCTCTTACTTACAGGCATTTATTCTGAACTCTTTGGGTTACAGAGCAACAGTTCAATTGAGAATTCATAGGAGAATTTCAGTGAATTGTTAAATAATCCAAAGAGAAAAATCCTCCTTTGTCCCTGCTTCCACATTGAAAGGTAGCTAGGTTTACTGTGTAGACTGAGAGATTATCAGTAAAAATTAAATACTTTTCTTGCATAGGTACACAAATTGGCTTAGCGTCAGAAACAATACAGATTTATTTTCAATAAAACTATGTTGTATTTCATCCCTGATGATTTGGTCCCTATTGCATGCATGTATAAATATTTCAAAACAACCAAGTAGGAAGCTGACAAGCATGAATATTGCTGAAAGTTACTGCACTGCAGTATTTTTCCTTCTAACCAATTAATAATGTATTTCTTTGTTTAAAAATTAAGAATAATATTTCTCATCCATATGTTCAGTATTAACAAAATTCCATTCTGGAACTGAACTTTGGCATAAAGGAAAAAGATATTATGCATATATACATTAAGCAATTATATTCTCTGGGAATAAAATTAAGATGTTTACAGACATACCTGTTTTCAGTGAACACTGTTAATATCATTAGAATAATACAATTATTTGCTAAATCAAGATATTCCAGAACTAATGCAATCTAAATGATCTTAACAGTGCTTATTTCTTGTATTTACATGCGAATGAGTTCATATGCCATGGAAAAGAACTGCTTTTTCAGTGTATTTGCAAGAGAATAATTCAGTATTATTGACCAATACCTGTATCATTACAGTAATATGACAAAATATTAACTCAATTAGTATGTTTCCATCTGGAAAATATGTAAAATATCACTACTCATTTAATTTTGCTATTATTACTGTGTTTGGAGACTAAAGGGCATGTTTTTTTGAAAAAAGTGTCTAAATGTGTGTTTTTGTTATATGTTAAATACTTTGGGAAATATCTTCTAGTTCCTAAGGCTGTTTCTCTGTTTATAAAAATATGCCAAAGAGGGCTCTATGACTGTAACACCAGGTGACACATCAAGTTGCACTGGGGGACATTTACATTGGATATTAGGAAAAATTTATTCACTGGAAGGGATACCAAGAACTGGAACACACTGCTCAAGGAAGTGATTGAGCCACCATCCCTGGAGGCATTTAAAAGAGTAGATGTTTTACTTAGGGGCATGGTTCAGTGGAACACTTAGCAGTGTTAGGTTAATAGTTGGAATCAATGATCTTAAAGGTCCTTTCCAAACTGAACAATTTTATGATTCTGTCAAATTTTGTGTCCATATGCTTATGGATCTTATTTTATCTTTTAAATGGGGTGACTATACCTAAACCTGACCTTTGGGAACATGCTATTCCTGGCACACACTATAACCTGAACTCTGTCTGCTCCCTCCCATACTTTATATCCTATATGGATGTGATCTACATGATATTATATAGAAGTTATCTGAAATACTAATAAGGATGTAAACCAATAGATCTTAATTCCACATTTCATTAACAAATTGCTTGAAAAGTAACACTTGAGGAATCCTAAATGGCAAAGAAAGTTCTTTTGATTAGCCTGATGACCCAGAATTGAACTTGCAATAACCATGAAAACGATGGAGAAAAAATAGGTTCAAATTAGGTGCCTGTAGCTTTCCATTGAAAATATATTGCTACTGATCTGGTGAACTGAACCCAATCTCTTTCCAACTTCTAGACCCCTAGAAGTTAAAGGTGGGCTATGTGTATCCTTGTAGGGTATATAAATTGCATTCATTGTTGTCTCTAGCAAAAGAGGAAAACAAGGACTTCATCTCTCTCTTCAGTTGGTGCAGCTCTGCTCACTGACTAACAGTTGTAATTTCAGAATTCTATTTATATTTGAAATGGCTGTTCCTTTTGCAAATTTGGATGAATCTGGCCAATAAATTAAACAGGCAGCAGGATAGGGTGATAGGTCAATGGATGAATAAACCATGCGAATGTATAAACTTCATTATCTTAAGAAACCAGAATAAAAGAATGTCTGCAGGTATTTGTTTAAGCATCATACTAGACAGTAGTTTTAGTAAGAAGATGAGCATGAGTTCATGTTAAGACAATACTTGTGTCTGTAGAACAAACTACATGACAAGGGTCATTAAATTTCTTTCTGTGAGAGGTTATTCTGAACTCGTGTCACCCAGGGGGGACACAAAAAAGGTACAGAAAAAAAAACAGTATTGCAACAAATGACAAGGCATGTGGGAAGATCACAAAGGTTTCCACCTGAACTTACACTGAATTCACTAATATCTGCTTTGGTGTAGTAGAACAACAGAATTAACTGTTCAAAGCTTGAATCTTCAGAGAGGAATAACTAGCAGTTCCTAGTAACTTCAGATGAAATTGTGTATTAGGGAAATCAGGCTCTATGAACATCTTTCACTCTTTTTATTTATTAGAATGACAAATTCTCTTTTGCAAAATAAATTCCATGCAAATAGATTTTGAAATCTTTTCCAAACCTGACCAGGTATTCTACATGTGCAATGTATTTAGTAATCCTCACAGCTTCAAAGATGTGTACAGACGTTAAATCAAAGCATTCATGTTAGACGGGAAAATATTTTTGTGTCACCTTAATAGAGTGAAGGCTTTCAGAAAGTATGACAGAAGTTCAACAATATCATTTACGTATTGGTACTTAAATTTAACTCCTCATTGTAGAACTGAGTTTTAAAACTCAGTTTAAAAAAACTCAGTTCCTTCCTTTAAAAGGAAGCAGAGCTGCTTTTCTGTTTCAGCCAAAGAGTTCAGACAATTAGAGAGAATAAAGTGCCTAGTTTAAAAGGCTAGCTTCATGCATACCAGACTAAAAACTCTATTTGGTGTGGCTTGTCCAGTGACACAGACAGGGTCTGAGCAGTACATCTGTGGCTAGTAGTCTCCCTCTGCATAGATACAAAATGATAGTGAAGACCATGGAAAGTCTAGCTTCTGATGGCATACAATTATTGTTGATATACTGTGGCACTTCTAATGCAAGTAGAGAATGGCATACCCAGATGAGGCTGAGGGGTGATAGAAAGAAACTATGTAATTTGACCTCAGACCAGGACACTAAGGTTCACACCTATATTGCCAGAGTAACTATATTACTAGTCAGATATGGCAATAATTCTATGCCTTATCTTGGATAACCTCAAACACCTGACGTGGTTAAAACTTCATTAGGAACTCAGTGGGAAAGCTGCTATCATCTGCTGAATTGCTACTTGACTGTTCCCCAAAGGGCTCTCATCTGAGCACTGAATCAGCCTGATGCCACACATCTTTTGAGATCTGAACTCGCAGCTTGAGGTGACAAAGGTACAAACCTAATAGTCATGGTTAGGATGTTCTTTATATTTTAAATACTTAATTTCTGCTTGTTATAACTTTCCAAGCCATTAACTCTTAGAAGGAAATTTCTCAGCCTTGTTCTCAATCCAGAGGTGAAGTGCTTAAAAAGTTTGATACAAATGCATTTGGTTGTTACAGAGGTATCATAAAGCTATGGGAGAGAGAGGATGCACTTTCTATTACACAGGCTATGTATTCCAGAAAGTTTGTTTCTGGAAAATATCAGAGTAATTTTCATGCTGATACAGTTCATGCTGTGACAAAGCTGCTGTTTATCAGGTAATATTCATCCATACACATTCTGGCTTAATGTCTTGGTTTCAGCTGGGAAAGAGTTAATTTTCTTTCTAGTGATTGCTGTGATAGGAATTTCAATAATCCATATTGTTTTAGTTGTTGCTAAGCAATGTTTATACTTTCCAAGGACACTTTTCAATTTCCCATAGAGTAATCACAGCATCCTACTTCTTAGGAAGATACTTTGAAAGGTACAAGGTGCAATTAAAAGTGTTCTGGGAAAGAATTATCACAGGTGGGTGTGATAGGAAAGCACTTTGTTGAGCTACCATGCTCCAGAGTAGCAGATAGCAAGGATTAATGGTGAGAGGAGTCAAAGCGGTAACTTCTACTACCTTCTGGGAGGGAGAAGAATACAGAAGCAAATTGGAGACCCAGAGGAATATGAATTTCCTTTCTGGATCATGTGTGTACACCCCATTCTCCATTATGATTAGTCTTCTTGAAGTGCAGAGGGAGTTCCCAGCAACCCCAAGGAGAAAACAGATTGGAGGCATTAGTTAAAGAAAAAAACTGTTAAAAGTCTTGTATTTAGTGGTGATGTGCATGGGAAGAGCCCTTGTTAGTTGTGCTCCCCATGAGGTACTAATGAAAGATATGATATCCTCACCTCAGGCATGTGGGCAAATTTTCATCTGAAATACATCAGGGTTTATATATGAAACAACTTTCCTCAGGATTTAAAAATTAGAAAACAGATCCCACAAACTCAGTGGTTAAGAGATACGAAAATATTTTCATGTTGTAAGATTTCAAAACTACTTATATAAGATTACTATGACTTAGTTTCTTATCCTGCTGCACAGAGAAAAGGGAAAATTATACTTATTATGACGCGTAATCCTTCTGTAAATTGAGCAGCAGTCTGAATGAAAATTCCAAGAATGTTTTTCTGAACTTCAGGATTTGTTAACTCTTATAATGTTAGTCTTGAGATATACCCTCAACCATAATTAGTGTACAGACTGAGAAATAATGTTTAGACTAGCCTTGTTATGCAGTTTCTCTTTTATGTAAATCTGGGTGGTTAGGTGAAGAAGTGAAACAGATATTCACTTCCCATATTCACTTGTAGCTTAACACGGTGATCTCTTTTTGGCTCTTGGTTGAGTTGATGCATAATTCTGTGCTGCAATACAAGTAATTCTTGGATAGAAAACTAAGTCATTCAAAATTGAACAGTCTGTACGTCCAGTTTTCTACTGTAGCTACCATATATGCAGAAATATATTTGCAGTCTCTTAACAGGCAGCAAGTTTCATGTGGGCCAACAAGACTGGCCCGTAGAGGCTGCTTAGTCCCACTTTAAGTATCTGAATTGAAATAGATGTATTCTCTTGAGGCTTTGGGGTGATTTTTTTCTTCCATTTCTACTTCACTGACAAATCAAAATAAGAAACTTGTTTTCTTTCTGTTCAGGGAGAAGTGCTGGCACTTCTTAGTAAGTTTTTTGTCAATAGACATGTAGCCTGTTCCCTCTGCTTGTCCTTAACAGTATGATAATTTCAGTTTTCTTTTTTCTCATCTTCCCTCTCTGAAACATATGGAAAACAAGTGTTCTGAGAATTTTCTTTGAATAATATTATTTCTTACTTTCAGACCCACATTTATGATTTGTTTTCTATTCTTATCCTTTTCTAATCTAAACATATAGTTAAACATAAAAGAAATAAACCATGCAGCTTTCTAATGTTTCTGAAAAAATTAAGTTTACACAAGCCATTTGGGAAATTATGATTTATTCAAAAGCATTGATGTACAGGATTATGCCCATGTGTCTTTAAAACCCAGGAGAAAAAGTAGACATACTAATTTATTGCTTTCTTAAGCTCTTGATTTTGTTAAATTGAATTACTTCTATTAAAAAAAAAAAACAAACAAACAGATGATGAATCAGCTAGCCCAAGTATATTTTTTACGTCTGTGATTAAAACTAAAAAAGCAAAATATTTATGTTGGCAATAAATTGGCAAACTTTACAATATGTTTTAGTCCATTCATTCTCAGGAAATGTCCTGGTTTGAGGTAAAACGAACCAATTTTCCGTTTTACAGTTTTACTTTCTTAGCTAGGCCTCTTCTAACTCACTAAACTCTGAAATTAACAGCACATTGTTCAGAACTGTTTCGTCTCACAGTGATAAGACCTGACTATACCAAGGGATCGTATGCAGAGAGGCCCTTGCTTATACTTATTGCTAGAACAACCAAGGTCAGGTAATTTCGTCACTTGCCCTGTTGGAGGGTCGGAAACAGAAAAGCGTAAAGGGGTCCCACCTGCAAGGAGGAGCGGACAGGACAGGTGACCCAAAACTGACCAACAGGGGTATTCCATCCCATCCGCATCATGTCCTGTATAAGAGCTGAGGGATCAAAAGGTCAACTTTCCTTCTTCGATGACTGACGNTCTCTTTAATTTCTTCCTCTCCTCTCTTTCACCCAAAGCGGGGAAGGGGGGACATCTGTCAATCAGGTTTTGGTAAATTTGGCTAAAACCACAACAGGAAAGAGTAGAAAGTTCTCTATAAACAGTGAAGAATACAAGTGTTCAGAATTAATGACCATCAGTTCAGTCAAACAGAGATACAGAATTCAGAATCAGCGTGCTGTGAAGTGCTGAATTCAGAATCAGCGTGCTGCAAGCTTCAGACCCTTTCTTCTGAAGTGGGGTATATTACCATAAATATCATGATAGGGCCATAGATAATTAATTTCCAGAATCTGATTAGAAAATCTGTGACAATTTTGAATCGGACATTGTATTTAAACCTTTTTGTATGCCTTATGTGTGGCCTGAATATTGGATACTTCCTTCTAAAGAAATGCAATTAGATGTTGGTTATCCCTGGTGTCTGTTGCCTCAAGATTCTCCAGATGAGGCTGCAAGCTGAACAAACTATTCTGGGAGAGCATGCCCCATAGCCTGCTCCTCTCTTCCTGAAGTCGTGTGATTCCCACTCATCATGTCACAAAAAAATATAATTATCACATGACTGAGTGCTGCCACCATACGACAATGGTGGAACTGCATGTCATTTGAGTCCCTTGCCTTGCCTGTTTACTTGCCTTTATTTTCCTTTATTTCCCTTCCTTTTCTTGACTTTATTTTACTTCCTTTCTTTTATTACCTTTCTAACTTAGCCTCCCTGAACATAGAGAAAGGGTCATCCTTTTCTAGGCAGTGAAGTCAAGAAGAGCCTATAGTTTCAAAAGTGCAGAGCAGTGAGTAGATAGAACAGGTCTGTGTTTTGAAGAGAATTGTGATGTATGATGTCCTCTGCCCATAGGAATCGCACGATTAGCTGTCTTAAATTAGATTATCCTGATCTTATACATGTGACTCTTAGAGTAAGTAGTGATTATGGTAGTCTAAAGACTAGGGAAAATTAATTTTACTTATATTTTGAATTTTTATGTCATTTGCTATTTCCATATGTAGATATAGGAGGTTTTTTTGTTTGTTTGTTTGGGGTTTTTTTGTGGTTTTTTTTTTTTTTTAAAGAATTGAAGAAATTCAAGAAGACCCAGATGAAAATTCTGGAATCAGGAAGACATTAATCTTAAATAGTCATAGTGAGAAATTTCTCTGGGCTAACCACTGATTTGGAAATGTTAACTATTAAGCACCCTGTTCCTGAGATTTAGAGAGAAGAGTTAAGATTTTTTCTGGCTCTAGGCAACATTTATGAAAGAGGTAAGTTTCCGTCTCAAGGCAAACTTCTGGTATTTGGGGAAGGTAATAATGTCTTTTTTTCTTTTCTTTTCTTTTCTTTTTTTTTTTTTTTTTTTCCCTGATGGAAATGTATTTAGTTTTGAATTGTGTTATATATCATTATAATAGATTCATTTAGCTTTTTGAAGGTGGCAGGACACACTTGCACACCAGAAAAGTGTTAAAAAATAATCGCATTGAAAACAGGAAAAGAAAAAGGTTTTTTAAAATAGTATCAAACTCTTTTAAAAACATCTTTCACTTCATCAAAGTCTGTTTCCCCTTGACACTTTTTGTTGTATCATTTCATTCTCTTAATTGCCAGTGAAAAGCGTGCTGGCCGTGTGAAGCTTTGGAAACTGGGGAGCAGCTCTCTTTTTATATTAATTGCTGATTACAGATACTATCATATATACTGTATATAAGAATTTTTTGGTGTACACCACAGGGAAATTTCAATATGGCATTAAAAATTGGCCTGTCTTTCTGTTTGTATTTTTGATCAAAACTACAAAGTTCTCTCTTGCTTTTGTTACAGGCTTGCATAGAAGGAATCCCCAATGTGAAATCAGTGTGAAACCAAAACTCTTTCAAACACAGAACCCTTGGGTGTCTGTGGTAATGATAATAGTCATTAAAGTTTATACTCATGTCACAAGGGTTTCTGTATATGTTGCTTGAAGTAGTTAACTAAATCTCTGTATGATTTGGATTTGCATTGGTTTGCACAGAAGTGTTTTTGGAAAGGTAGTTACTCCAAGGTTACTAAGACATTATTGTTAAATGAGAGAGTTTTATTTTCTCCTTTGGTCTTTCTATGCTATTAATAAATACCAACACAAAATGGAGTTAAAACTCTAATGGAAAGCTTACATAATGACTGCAGTAACAGGCTAATATAATAGAAAGTAAAATAATGGTCTTCAGTGACTAGGCATATTCTAAATATTATCTTCTGTTTTAAGGTCAAATTCCAATACAATTTTCAACTTCCAGCTTCTGAAACATTGGTGTGTATGTTACCACTTACTGATTTTGCTGGGGGAAATTTTATATTGTTAGGAGAGTGTCTAGAGGCTAGAGTCTATAGATGTGACATTCTCTGGGAAGTTTTTGCTGGTTGGTTGGTAGGTTACATACATTCCTGGACACTTCCTGATTGTCTTGAACAAATCAGTTTCCCTAGCTTCCAGTGTCCTTTGTAAACGAAGTGATAGTCTGGACTTTAGAGACTGGCTAGCATTTCTGTCTTCAGGTCCTGAAAATTACTTTTCTAGAAGTGGTGAACTTCTGCCTGCTAAAACAATTACAATTGTTTTTGCCACTGGAAAACTGATGTAATATGATGCCAAACTGGATGGTAACTATTTTTATTATCCACTTGGCAACCACTCTAATGCTATGCAAAATGCTGGGCCATGGAAAGTAAGGTTTAATGTAATTCAAATTAATTTGGGGGAGGAGAGAGGATCAGATTGATTAGAACTTACTCATATTCAATCAAGTTTGTTCTAAGATTAGAGTGTTCAAGAAGTTCAAGAAGCTTGACTAGTAATTAGCTGCATTAATTGACAGTTGAATTCCTAAACGTCAGAAAATACAGACCATCCATCTCACATATATCTAAAAAACACAGACGCAGCTCCGTAGCCTGATTGGCTGGCTGACCTGAAACGATATCATTTGGAGCACATTGTATGTCTTTACTTTTTGGATAAGAACAAAGCAGGAGTAAAATCGTTGTAAACTCTGTTGCACTAAAATATGAGGCTGGGAAAGAAGATGAAAAATTATTTTCTTGATGCAGGATATCATCTCTCCCCATCAAAGTGCTTGTTTTCAGGAGATGGATTTAAGGCAAACTGGTCTGTGACATTTTCCTTCCCATTCTTCCTTTCCTCTTGCATCCTACTCTCACCCCAGCCTGATGGTGGAAAATCAACTTAATCCGTTCCACTATAGTACAAACTTCCCCATGTACAAGATGCCTCCTCAATAGTAAAATAAATTTTCAAATTGAATATGAGGTTCCCATTTGCCACATTAATAGATGTTTTCCTATAGTAATTAAATAAACAAATACAAATAAATAGCATGCATGAATATTTAATAGGCACAAAGTTATGTTTCATTTCAACTTAAAGCTAATTAAATGGCTTGCAGTCAGTGTTCTTAGAATGGCATAACTCTGGAGGATAAATTATATTAATCATTCAGCATTTACTTCTGTTATAAACTAATTCATTTGTTTTCTATCTTTGTGCAATTGGTAAAAGCATCTAGAAACCACAACCTTTACTGAAAACATTGAGAGCTTAAATATCATAAGATAGTCTTGTAGAAAGAGATCTTTTGTTCTCTTTTTAATAAAAATAAACCTTTTAGCTAGACAAAGGTAAAATCCTTAATTCACACAAAATAAAAGGTGAATCAAAATCTTCTCTACCAGTTGAAAAATAAATCTGTGAAACTTTGTATGGCTCTTTTGAGCCACCTGCAATAAGTTCTTTATATGAACATGACTAAGCAGTTTATAGAATATTAATTTTGGTTCAGCATGTAATTTAAAGATTGGAATTTAATTTTAGTACTTCAAACGATGTGTTGCCTAGGCAAGACATGGCATCCAATGCTAAGCCTATTGTTCAATGGGAAATCTCTCATTAACGTCACCAATATTTATCCATGTCCATTAATATTTCTATTTACATCTTTTATAATAAGAGTAATAGTACATTATACTGGCAAAAGTACTGGGCTCTGATCGTGAAAGGTCTTTTGCGGTGTAGGTTCCTGATACCTGGACAGAATCCATTAAAAAGAGGGGGCTAAAACTAATGGTTATTAATATAAAATTGCTTTCTTAGAGACAGAGAGTCCCATTAACTTCAACAAGCACAGTTGAAGTAGGTAGAAGCACTGGTAAATAGCAGTTGAAAATCCTTTGTTAAGTAGTTGAAATAGTTGAAAGCCCTTGTTTAAAATTTCGTATTCAAATGCGAATAAACACATTTAAGAGGCAACTTGGCATATTCTATAACATGCATGTGCTATATTTAAAAAAGATAATCCACTATTTTGTAAGAAGTCATAAGTGGAACTTTTTTAACATGTTGTACTCTCCATGCAGGGTATGAAAGAGGACTTTCAGCTGTTTACAGTGACAACACTAATCCAGCCAGTCCATTATTTTTTTTTGGCTTATATTTTCTATAAATGTTTTATATCAGATAAAGCAATTGCAATGTGGTTCTCCCAGTATTTGTTACTCAGTGTAACAGTGATAATAGCACCCAAATCCCTGAGAAGGAAGGATGGTGCTCTCAGGCTGGATTTCCATGCCTGCGTGCCTCTAACGACAGTTAACAAACCTGTACTTCAGTTTTATAAATGATCTGTGTTGATAATAATATCAAACAGAAATTGCTCCCCAAACAGCATATCTAATGAACTTTTGTTTCCTATAGACTTATTTATAAGTACTAATGTTATCTCAATGCACAATGTCTTTATTCCCCACCTTCTGTGAGAAACGTACCTTCCTGTGGTCCCTAAACATGCTACAAAAGACACTGGTCCCTTCCCAGTGTCCAGCAATTTCAATGCCATATTCCAGCTGTTTTCGTACTCCTTATCCTTCTTTGTATGGCTAGTCAAGTAAATACCAGTCCTTGACATTGTTGGGCTGGTAAATATACCCTTGTTGCCTAGAGACTGGTAGTCAAAGGAATGAAGATTACGTATGAACTCACAATTTAGGTGTTCCCACACAGAAGCATTACAAAGACGTCTTTCTTTTACTCTGATGTCAATTTTCATTCAGGTTGTAGAGAGATAGTCTTTTGACAACTTTTACCCTTTTGTTTCCTGCTACTGAGATTAAGTACTGAGTTCAAAAATCTAGTAGGATGAATCTGGAACACAAACATGCATTGTGTATGAATATGTACGTTATTTTTCTTTAGGGAAAAACCTACAGACTAAATCTAACAATTAACAATTTTAGGTTCCTTGAACACCAGATCCTCCATTTAAAATTTGTTAAACTGACCTGTTGCTTACTCAAATACAAATACACCTTTCTTTTTGTAACTTCTTTTCAATTCTTCAAATCACAGTTAACAACTATAGTGGGTTTGATTTCAAAGACAAAGCAGTTCTGTTTTCTCTTTGAAGATAAAGAAAGACCACCTTAGGCATAGTTATTACTCAAACCCCTTCATTTTCTTCTTTTTATTTTGTATTTTATTTTATTTTATTTTATTATTTCAGTAACTACAGCTGTATTAAGATCTATCAGAATCTAGAACAATGCTGCAATATATCATCGGTGCATTTTAATATTGCTGTTGTACTGAAAACTTGTGTCCAAAATTGTTATCAATACACTTATAAATCTTTAAAAACCTGCTAAATATACTGTTTAAAAATTGTCCTATCTTTTTAAATTGTTGGATGAAGCAGATTTACAGTATCACCCAAAAGAGTTCAATTTGAACTATTTTGAATGAAAAGAAATGACAACATGATGAAATCAAGTACAGGAACATTTGAATATATGCACAGCTCTAATAACCCGAGTTGCTACATTCCATTTTTCCATAGTTTTTTGGGAATTGCCACATGCTGCTCCATATATGTGCACAATATAAGACCATCTGGCACAGAATGGCCCATATCTATACTATCAAATTGTCTTTTCCTTGAAACAGGATGACTGCAAACATATTGTCTGTTGATAATGATTTCTAGCCTGTGCTAACACTCCAACCACACTCAGGGATTTCTTGCAAGGGTGCTAATAGGAATGGACCACAATCATGTCATGGACCACATTGTTATCTTAAAAACAGAGAAAAAGAAAATCGATTTACTTTACTCGGGAACAATATCTGGGATTGCTGAATATCTAGTATAGATATGGCCCATACCAATGTCCAAACAGAATATTCAGCTGCACCAACCAATTCTACAGAAAACAGCAAAAAGATTTTCCACCGTGTCCCCTACTTCCCCTCATACAGTTCTCTGACTTCATAATTTTTTCATCTGAAGGCAGCTTTGGTAACAGCTAGCCTTCATCCAGCATCCTAGTCACAGGCAGAGAACAAGATCTGACTGCTTTGACTGGGTCACATCAAACAGGCTTTTCGAGCTAATGCCCT
Organism: Pedionomus torquatus; assembly: GCA_013398155.1. NCBI lineage: Eukaryota > Metazoa > Chordata > Aves > Charadriiformes > Pedionomidae > Pedionomus > Pedionomus torquatus. Next base: position 287,000 of record VZRU01005488.1, on the reverse strand, counting down.
GTTATATGACAGTTCACACCTGCTTACTACTTTTCGCAGAGCTCTAAAGCTAGATGTTGCCTTAAAACAGTGATAAAATATAAACTCACATTCTGTTATTATTTTTAACAGAACACCTCACCATGAAACTAGAAGTTTCCTCCATTCCTTTAAGAATCTGTTGGGAAGACACAACCTATAGTATTTTATAGATTTGAATCTAGCACATAATAAGCAGTGAATGCTAAATAATGCATACTGAGTATAAGAACATTTGGAATACAACCGCATTTAAAATATATTTTGCATTCAACTTGTAAACATCTTTCCTAGTACTACTGATCTTTTGAACACTTGCAGGTTACAAGAAATCTGATCCTATAGAACACAATAAAACTGATTTAATTCTCTTCTGTTTAAACAAACTATCCAGCCCATGGATATTCACCAGATCTGTTTTACTCCAGAGCCCCTCAAAGACCTACCATGATTACATTCCCCATGGTGAACCCTAGGGGAGGGAAAAGCTGCATGAATTAGTTAATTAGCTCCAGTGCTTCATCTCTGTATCAGCTCACACCATAGATCACTTTTTTTCAAAGAGGGATACTATATCAAAATCCCTTCATAGCTTTACTAATTTCATCCCTCCAAGATCCAAACATGACACACAGCTCTACCATCTCTGATACAGGTATGCCCACCTCACAGTGTCACTTTATGGTTTCTTATTCTTCAGTGACTCCCTATGTGCAGTATAAATGAACAAATGACATATCTAAAAAAAAAAAAAAAAAACCAAAAACAAAAACAAAAACCCCACCACCACCACCAAAAAAGAATTCTCATAAATGATTGAGAAAATATTTTGATCATTTTATCCCTTTCTGGAGAGTTTTAGTGCTATCAGAAAAAAGGAACTAAGGCACACTTCTCAAATAGGGATGCGAGTTTATGTATCTTTATGGGTTTATAAATTTTAAATATCGCTGTTGCACTGATCACTAGTTTCAATAAGATTTTCACCAGATAACCCCGTGAATGGGTTTGGAGCAAAGGTTTGTAAGCTGCCTGTGATATCAAACTGTTTTAATGCAAACTCATTGGTCATTTCAGTTAAATTTGCCTGACAGTAGAGTTCTCAAGGGTATTCTATTACTATTAGTCCATTAAAAATTAGTAACTGGGTGGGGACATATTAGTGATGAAAAAGCAGTTGTTACTCAGACCTGTATTTCTTCCAGAATGAAGAAGAGACCTAATCTCTTATTCTTCAGTGATTTCCTGAACTTGAAACTCTTTTAAACTTTGATGTTTTTCTGTCCTTTGTCATTCCTAAGAACAGCTACCCAATATACTCGCATCTCTGAACTAAATCCAGCAATTTTCCCTTAAATGTAAGGAGCAATAGGAGGGAACCTTGCGGAATGGGAATAAGAGAGGGCTTTAAAGACATAACAGGGAACAGGACTACTGGAGAAATAAATGATTAGGAAATATAGAACACAACCCCATAAAAAACCTAATTTCCTGATCTCTGCTTTTCATGCAACAAACTCCCTTTACTAGCCCTGTCATAATAATAGTATCAGAATATCAGATATTATACCAGGTTCATTCTTAGAATGTAAGGGTGAAGAAATATTTCAAGGAGCTGACATAGCAGGGGCTGCTGGTAGGCAGTGTAGGTGCCAAAGACAGCATGGAGGGATTTGTCTGAAGCAGATTTTTAAATGACAAACAGGAGATCCATTACTGAAACACCTATGAGAAAGTGGCATCTATGAGAAAGAGTTGCTTTTTCTGATTTCCATTTTGAGGTCCAAACTCAGCAAAATACTGAGAGATACTGCCTCACCCAGAGACAAAGTACAGCAATTAAGATACTTGGACTCCTTTTCCTCTGAGAAGCAGCATCTTCAGGCTGCCACTGCATTCAGTCTCCAATTTGGGAATGAAAAAACACAGCCTGACACAGCAACCTTGAAAGATTGCTGACCCTATGTTGCAGGTTTTACTTTGGGTGCAATAAAAGCTCAAAGCTGCCTTTTCTCTTTCAATGGTTCTTATGTTTTAGGAAGAAACATTCCTTTCTTAATTTGATGTGGGAGAATAGAAATAGAAGGAAAGAGATAAGTTTGTGAAATGTGCATTTTTTTCAGACCGTTGTTTTACTGAAAACTATTGAAATTTATTCTAAACCACACTTAGACTTTTATTCAACCTGAAATCTTATCTACTACTCGGTGACATTCATTTTGCTCAGCAGTATTGAAGGAACTTAAACAGCTGGCACCTTAGCTTTGAAGCCTGATGGTAAAGCAAGTGAGCAATAATTTTGAATATACTACTATTGCATATATCAGAGCTAAAGCAGACAGATAAATGGCTAAATAGACACAGAGAGAGAGAGAAAGAGAGACTTAGCTATCACCAAAATAGTGAGTGAAAAGGGGGAGCTGTGAAAAACTGTCTCCCCTCAAATAGCAGACTGTATGCAAGGTGACGCAGTTTTTCTGCTCCCCTTCCTTTAAACCTGTAGGAACAGAAATTATTAGCAGAGATTTTATAGTGGTGGGCATGTGCCAAAGTAATCACCATATTTATTTTTTCAAGTGTAGATAAAATAAAAAATACTGTATTTATGTGGAAGATGGTCTCTGTGCAAGTAGGCATGTAATACATAAACATACATCAGCATATATATAGTAAATGTAGGCAGAATTTCCTTCCTCTGATCTGCATTGCAGATATCCTATCTACATTGGGAAACTGTGTTGGATATTCTGTAGTCATTTTGAGTGCAGAGCAGCCTGACAAAATTTGCATTAGAATTCCATGATTTATATGACAACAGTATGTTTTCTTAGATATTTAGAGTGACAGTGGTTTTATGTATAGGAATCCTGCTTTTTTATGCAACTTTCTTGTTCTCATTATTATTTAAAAATTCATTCATTTATTCATTCATTCATTCATTCCTTAATTATAACATTTATAATATATGGTGGTTTTTTAGTTGAAAGTTTCAGGATTTGCTTATCTAAATAATCCTCATTGATTCTACTCATTAAAAAAAAAAAACAAAACAAAAAATTTTTGCTAGGTACTTCAATGATGATTTACTCTTTTGACCTTATGTTCTAATGCATCTTTTACCCCATTAGCTAAGTGAAAAATTATAGAAATTAGATTTGTGTGTGTTTGTGGGATTGCTAACAGGACATTATCATTTCATGTACAGGACATTATCATTTCATATAGAATTTAATTACTCTTGAGAATTAATAAGCTTCTTTATCTACATAGTAACATTTCAAATATATCAAGGAATGATTACACATTAGCCTATTCATGAACAAACAAGGATAACTTGATGTCAATTGATTTCAGAGAAAGTTAATGGATTAGTTAGGAAGTATTTCAGTAAAATATGGGTGGTACCCTTGGGTAGTGTTAATGATGCTTTTGACTTTGTACCGATTATAGCAAAACTTATTGCAGACAGAAAATTTGATGCTTTTAATATTTTGATGTCTCCAAGAATCCCCAGGCAAATAATCCTTTAAGGCACAATGCAATGCCATACATGCAAAGAAAAATCAAAAGTCTCAATTTTCAGAGAGCTTTAGCATATTGATTTGAATCCTTCTTGTTTTAGAGTCACTTAGGAATTTCTGCAAATTTACAACTTTGCAACAAGTTGTGGGGTATCTCATCAGGATTACTAGGGGAGGGGGACATTATCCAGGTAGCCAAGGGATGATGCTCCTAGATCTGTGGGAAGGGTCACTAGCAAAGACTCTCAGTTGGTTACTCTGAGATGTTCTGGGTATGCTGCAGCACACTCAGTCTTATGGGGACAAGTGAGGGCCTTCTGAGAGAGAAGGAATCTGGGGGAGGGTGGGGGTGTCACAGGTAAAACACCTCAAAGGAAGGACACCTGAAGAGCAAGATGAAGGAAATGCAACCACTCCAGCCAGTAAGTCAGCCCCATTGTGTGCCCAGCTAGCAAAAGGAGGAATTAGAGACATGTGCACGCCTCCAGTGCTATGATCTTAATGGCATCACAGAGACATGGTGGGATGACTTTTATAACTGGAGTGTTGGAATGGAGGCATACAGGCTCTTCAGGAAGGACAGGCTGGGGAGATGAGAAGGGAGTGTTGCCCTCTATGTCAGTGACCAGCTGGAACGCATGGAGCTCCATCTGAGGATGGATGAAGACCCAATGGAGGGCTTATAGGTCAGGACTAAAGGGAGCACAGTGGCGGGTGGCATTACAGTAGGGGTCTGCTACAGACCACCTGACCAGGGTGACAGGGAGAATGAAGCCCTCTATAGACAGATAGGATCAGCATGCAGCTCACAGACCCTGGTCCTCATGAGGTACTTCAACCACTCCAGTATCTGTTGGAGGGACAACACAGCAGTGCACAAGAAATCCAGGAATTTCTCAACACAGGAAAGACATGGAACTGTTGGAACAGGTCCAGTGGAGGGCCATGAAGATGGTCAGAGAGCTGGAACACCTCTCCTATGAAGACAGGCTGAAAAAGCTGGGGTTATTCAACCTGGAGAAGTGAAGGCTCTGGGGAGACCTTATTGTAGCCTTCCAGTAATTGAAGGGAGCCTACAGGAGAGCTGGAGAGGGACTCTATCTCAGGGAGTGCAGCGATAGAATGAGTGATAACAGTTTTAAATTGAAAGAAGAGAGATTTAGACTAGATGCAAGAAAAAAATGCTTTATTGTGAGGGTGGTGAGACGCTGGAACAGATTGCCCAGATAAGTTGTAGAAGCCCTGTCCCTGAAAATGTTCAAGGCCAGGCTGGATTGGGCTTTGAGCAACCTGGTCTAGTGGGAGGTGTCCCTGCCTACAGCAGTGGGGTTGGAACTCAGTGATCTCTAAGGTCCCTTCCAACTCTAGCCACTCTATGATTCTATGAACTTTTAGTACAGAATGAATTTGGGAGTGTGAATAGGCCTTGCCTCATAAGAACTATCTTATTTGTTTTGTTGTTTAGTTCTTAAAAGAAAATATATTCTGTGAATCTGTTACCAGAACTATCTTTCTGACTTGGATCCCAGGCTTATAATTTACATGTGCATCAATAAATATATACCATATGCCTGCCTGAAAATTGAAAATAGATATTTTGCTGTACTGAAAGGTTTTGTATTACATTAGGGTTGTTTTGTTCTAGTGTTTTGTTTTGTTTTGTTTTTAAGTTACATTTCTTGACTGTGTACTCTGCCATTTCCCTGCATTTTGATTTAATATTACAACATGAACCTGTCAATTTCTGTTGCCAATACTTTATAGGTTGTTTGCTACAAGGAGTTGCTCAACATAAATTTGTTTATGTAGAAACTATTTTTGAAGATTGACATAGAGATTCTTCACATGATGTTGTAAAATCTTATTTTATATGCTGTCCTTAATATACAATATCACAAATATTTTTTATGAGGGGAAAAAAAAAGACAATTTTTATATGGGATATAGTAAAGACAAAATACTTGTCTCCATAATAAGAGAGGACTGTTCCAAAGAGGTGAAATATTACAAAAAAGGTAGATATATGAAACTGCAAATAACAGTTGAGAAAATCTAATATTTCATATGAAAATAATTTTTTCATACCTGTCTAGGAGAACATGCCACGTATAAGATAAAACTAGAAAGAGATATAAATAATACATGGTTATATTCCATATGTTACCGTATTTAGTTTTGGGGGATTTGCCTTAAAATCTCTCTACTGTCCATTAGCTTCATTCTGAAGAAGAATTTATTAAAGAGAAAATATTATCTTGCTCTCTTAAAGTAGTTAAAATTGTGTAAAGTCTGTCTGCATGAAAGAGGAAGAAGTTAGGACCAAGTCTGCAAAATCCAAAATTGTTTTGTCTTTACAGTAGATTTAAAATGCTTAGCTACTGCCTCCATTTCCTCCCCAAATTTGCTTTTGCCATCACTTGCTTTCTGTTTGCTCTTTGAATAAACCTTAATAGATAGATAAGGAAGAATTAAAAATAACTTTTTCATATAAAGGATTATATTACGATTCTTCCATAAACTACTGTTTAAGTTATTGAGCACCACAAGCTGGGAGGAGTATATATATGTTATAAAGAAATACTAACCAGAAATTATATTCAAACTTTGCACTCCTTGACTTCGTTTATCCTGATGACTGGACTTTTCTTTATGAACTTCAATAAAGTGACTCTGCCCTTAACAATTTTTTTTTTATTTTTCAGATTTGGAAAAAAAGGCAGAAAAATTAGAAGTCAACATGGGCAATGGAGTATAAATAATGATGTAATGACAAAAATTACTTTCAAGACAGAATGTAGAAATGGGAATTTTAGATTGTTCATTTATTTATTGAAGACCTGGAGATGATCACCAAAAGTGGCTAGCAGGTCCAGGGAGTTGATTTTTCATCTCTACTGCACTCTAGAGTACTGTGTCCAGCTCTGGGGCATAAGAAACACCTGCTCAGGCTGGTCCAGAGCAGGGCCATGAAGATGATAAGAGGGCTGGAATTCCTCTTCTATGAAGACAGGTTGAGAGAGCTGGCGTTGTTGAGCATGGAGAAGAGCAGGATCCAGGGAGACCTTATAGTGGTCTTCCAGTACCTAAATAAATACTAAAGCAAAGATGTGGAGGGACCCTTTATCAGGGGGTATAGCAATAGAACAAGGAGTAATGGCTTTAATTTATTGGAGAGTAGATTTAGATTAGATTTAGGTAAGACATTCTTTACTGTGAGGGCAACAGATTTTCCAAAGAAGCTGTGGAGGCCCCATCAGGTGTTCAAGCCAGGTTGGATGGGGCTTTGAACAACCTGATGTAGTGGAAGGTGTCCCTGCCCATGGCAGGAGTGCTAGAACTAGATGGTATTCTAACCTGAATCATTCTATGATTCTATGATTTGGGGATGATTTACAACCCATTATGTTTTTTAAAAAACACCCTTCAGTATTTTCATTTTAGTCTTCAACAGAAGAAACGATAATGATGTTGACTAACTGCAGGATAGATCCAGGGCTTTCTAGAATCAACAATAAAAAACTAGAACTACTTAATGTCTCTTCAGGGTTTGATTATGTTTTCTACTCTTCATTCAGTTTCATTTCATTGGTTGATAAGATTACTGTCCTTTACTAGTTGTAAGTGTTCCCTGAAGACTACAGATAGCACCTGAAGCAACAAAACAGAATTCATCTGACATGGTAAATATTGATCAGTAGACAATGTAGGTTCTGATGTTCTGAACATTTAGGAGGAAGAACAACAGAAGGCAGTGGCTCCTATTCTTGCATGAGTTAGCTGTCCTTATATTCAGCAGCAGTAGCAGTCTTCCACTCCTGAGCTGCAGACAAAGTATTTTTTTCTCAATCATCCTGCGTTTGTGCTCTGCCTTATATCTAACCTAGTTAGACTTGACTGGCATCCACCTTATCTGAGAAAAACCTACACTTCATTTAGATTTGCTGCAGGCCAGTCCAGCCCAACTGCAGGCTGCCCTACAACCTTTTCTTCTGAAAAAGACACAAGTGCAAATGACAGAAACTATTGTTCAAACTACTATTCTAAAAATGTTGATAGACTCTTTGATATTGAGAAAAAAGTGCTGGATGTTCATATGTGGCAGTGGGCAAGGAGTTCTATTATTTGAACAATGATGGAAAACTTAACCACAATTAAAAACAAATTAAAATATATTTACTAGTATTTATTCTGTAACAGAATCATCCATGAGAGCTGCTTTGGCTCTTCTTTGGTGTCTGGCTCAGTGGCAGCAGGATCAGCACAGCACAAGAACACGTGGGCATAAAAGAACAGTGGGAAAGATTCAGCAAAGGAAAACAGCAAGTAAACAATACCAAAGCTAAGCAAATAAATGAAAGGAGATATGAAGCTAGTTAAATAAAGCAAAATGATAAATAAAATATACAAGAAAACCAAAAACAAATCAAAAGCTTTTATGAGACTCAGTTTAAATGGGAGCATTTTCTAAAGTAGATAGTGCAATGGTAACATAAGTTTCAGCCTTATGTCTGGAAAATCCATAAACAGGCCTTTATTTTAAGAGCCACAGTCAGACAAGTGTTGTAGAGATCCTTCTACCCATTTCACCCATCCATGTCTTTCAATGTTTATATGTATTTTTCTGCCACAATAAAAGCTATTCATGAATATTTGACTCAGAATAGTACTGCAAGTAGAACAAGAGAAGCATACTCAAGAACTGTGAATACACTCAGCTAAGATTAACCAATAATTTGGTGACTGAGGCAGTTAATGTGACATGAGGGTGACTGAAGCAGGCTCCCAAATCTGGAAGCTAACTTAATGATAGTAGACCTCTTCCTTAGTAGTCTTCCCTCTCCCAACTTATGTCATGTCTGGACAGGCTATAAATAAGACAAAAAAGAAACAAAAAAAATCACACACACATACACATACCTGCTACTATGGATTGTCACATCTTGGTGGTGGAGGAGATGATGAGAAGTCACAGAGCTTTGAATTACAACTGGGAATGCAAGACACAGGAGAAGGAGTCAAATACATCCAGACAAAAGACAAGTAATGTTTGGATGATGACTGCAAAATCAGTGGATCCTGTATCTAAGTGAAATATATTTAATGCAAGCACATATCAAAAATTAAAGACTCTTAATTTACAGCCTTCCAAATATGTTTTATTGAATTAAATGATTCTTAGACAAAATGCAAGCAACTACATGAAGACTTCTGAAATTAGTATTACCATGACATTTTAAAAAAAATATCCCTGAGACTATAATAGCTCTTGCAGAATTTTCCTTGGCACAATGTAAGGTTAATAAGCTTGATCAAATTATTTTGGGACTGTCAACATTATAAAGTGTGATGGATGTTGTTATGATACCTAAATTTGGAACAATCAATGAAACTTTTATCTGCTAGTCACCCAACTCTTGCCCTAGAGCCAAACATGGTGAGGTGTGATGCAAAGCTAATTTATTGAAGCTATCTTGAATTAGTCCCACCCTTTTGGACAGTGATCATATTATCTAGATTATAAATATTTTTTTGTAACATTGAATTGCTTAAAAAATTTTAAAGCACCTCATATGTGAGATTTTTCTGCCATCTGTTATAAAACATGCTTCAAGAGCCACAAGGGATATTTGAGATATAATACAGCTTTCTGAAGTATCCCTTTCATCCTAACCAAAGGACTATTGCTTATATAGGATGATGAATTTTGTTCTATCTATGCAATAACTTTTATTCTGATGGATACAGAAAACACAAAACATACTGAAAAATACTGAAGTGTATATGATGATTTCATATATCAGTCAGTTCTCTAAAAAAATCCCTTCTATTGCACTCAATCACTGGAGTTCTGTAGATGGTATAAGAAATGCTGTAAGGACAGTAGGGCAATTTAAGAATTTTGTTAACTGTGAGAGTAGATTGTAAACAGTGTATTGAAGCTGGGGTTTCCTAAATTAGGAAAAATATTTCCTTTTCAAGGAAGGAAACAGAATTAAACCATATAAAATTTTTGTTGTTGTTGTTATAGAATTAGAAGTATATTAGAATTAGAGTACTGAATAATAGTACAGAATGACAAGCATACTTATATTTATATGGAATCATGCAACCTTTCTGTGTCGGAAATAGCTGCAGTTGTGGTTTCTGAGTGAACTTCATCTCTGTCCATAGTGTCTCTCAAGTTTCTCGAGGCTGAGACTACTGTTCAGTCTTCAAAAAGGGAGGAGTGCACATGATTTTCTCTTTCTCATACTAGGCCCTGGATTCTAAATCCTTTATACAATACCTTTAAATTTCTCAACCAATATGACCAAAGCTCAAACCATGTCTTCCTCTGCAACCTCAGGGCAGTCTGTGTTGAAGACATAATTCAACATATTTAGAACAAAAATACGTCCTAAACAATTAGGTCCATGAGCACTGGAATAAATGGATCTTGGTTTCCTCTTGATTCACTTTTATGTTTATCCATCATTGCTCATGGAATTCAGTGTTTAAGAATTGACATGTACCATATAAATGTAGTGGAGAGACTTTTTTTTTCTTTTAGAAGAAAGTTTTCTTCTTCTCCTCTTCCAGAATGAATTACCTAGTAGTTGATAAGTAATGCCCTCATATTGTTACCTCTATTCAGGTGACATTCCAAGTGATGGGTCTTTCCTTTATTTACAGAAAATTTTCAAGGAATTTTTAGTAACTCATTTATCTTTAAGAGCTTTATTTCTAAAACACACAGTTGAAATTGAGTGGCTATAAGTTTGACAGAGGCAGCAGAGGAGTAATGCACACACAAATATCCATACCCAGTAGAGGAACTCCTTCCTCCACAGGAATTCAGTTTGACAGTCCTTGATTTCATTGTTAAAATAATGAAGAAGATTGAATTCCTGCCTATCTTACCAGTATCTTATATAAATAGTACCTCCAGATTTTATGACATCAACTTTTTCTTCATCAGCAGGTTTTTTGTCAGAAATTGACTGCTTTTACTGTCTTTCACTGCTATAACAAATAATTTAGAAACTCACTTTTTTTTTTCCTCATAGTCCCACTATTGACAGAGCAAAATTTCTAATATGTTGGAGACACGCACTTAAAATTACCTTTGCAGTACCATCTTTGCAACTTTTAAATTAAATGCCATTGCTACTTTTATTAATTTATCATTTTAAATTTGATAATGATAATGCAAATATTACAAACTGAGTTGTGCAAGTAATTCAGCTGAAATACCCTAGGTGCTCCAAACAAGACATGGTTGAATACAGATTTAAAATCATTATATATCATAGTTCATCCTATTATTGTTTCTCCTTTGATTGCCTGTGTCATTTTCCTAGCTGGTTTGACATTAGCCTTGCTTGTCATGTTATTTTGTACTGGCAACTTGAGCTGCCAGGAAGGTATAAAGAAGAGTGATACACATATATAACCTTTTTTAATAACCTCAACATTAAAATTGCACTTAAGCTCACATATTCATGCAATCTAAGCCTTGTTGATTGAAGACCAACATGTAAGAATTCAGCTAACTACAACCAATAGGTAATGACTGCAATCCATAAAGTCTTTTAAATGCATTTAATAATACACACCTGTGAATATGATCCCTGTTCTTCTGGCGAAAGTATCCTTTGTTTGGAGCTTGTAAATAAACTATTTGCAAGTCCAGTAAAATCCATTGGAATTCCATGCATCAAATTGACTATGCAGTCATAATGACATTAACATTGCTCGTCAGTGGTCAGTACAGGATGTATGCTTGTTTTTCTTTTATGAACTTACAAACATGTACATATAAACTGTTACATTACAGTTAGGTTTTCTTCTCTCCTTTTATTTAGCTTTTTTTATTTAGCTTTGTTTATTTAGCTTGTTAGTGCACATGGAGGAAGCTTTACAACTGTCTGCAAGGCTTTATTTCTCTTAATTTCTATTTCACAGGCTCTGAAGGCATTCTAAGCAGACTGTGTTGCTAGCAAAATCTATAAAACCTACTTGTTAACAAGGCATGTGTAAAAATGCTGGTAAGGGGGCAATATATGTTTTACCTTGACAATACCACTTCTCAATTTGATAAAAGCAGGAAAGTGCACTTCCAGTTGCCTTAGATGCAGTGAATAACCACACAAAAGAAGAAATATTACCTCAAATCTTAGCTTCATTTTTTAAAATAATAATTTTATTTTATTAAAAATATGAGTATCTACAGATACATAAAAACAGTATTTCAAAGCTCATTGTTATATAAATCCTTCTGTGTTGTGTAAATCTTTCTGCACTGTAGGACAATTGGTAAGCATAATAAAATGTTCTCTATCAATCTATGTCATAGCCCATTGCTTATTGCCTTGAGTATAGTGTATAAGCCAGCCAGAAGGCAATCTCTTTTTTCGTTAGAAAGATAACAACAGCAATCCAGACTTTGTATTGAAGCTGTCAGAAGTTCACATAAAATGTGGACATTTGATGTCACCTACCATGTTTTGGGAAGAGATAGCAAATCCTTTTTAGCCATCTATGCTTTCCTTGTCAATTTCAAGATTTTATACTATTCAGGGACACGTGTATGAGTCAATTTTTTAATTCACCATTTTACATGCATATTGCTGCTGTTCTATATGTGTGACCCACATGCATAATTATATTATGATACTATATTTTCACCTGCAATCATCATAGTTATGTTTGTAGTTAAGACACATTTTTGTCTCACATTATTAAGCGTGTTGGCAAATGCAAATCTTAAAAATGTCACATAATAGTGTTCAGAAATGCTGTGCACTATTTAGAGTGGTTTAAATAGGTCTAAAAGACAGGATGCTTTATTGTGCACTACATCAGCTAACATTATTTTTCATTTAGGATTCAGACATAGTGTGTTCACTGCACTAGAATGGGAGGAATAAGGCAAGTCAATCATGCAGTGAAAATTTCAAACTTCATTAGAGAAATAAATACTTTTGCTGATAACACTGAAGGAAAAAGCTGAATTATTTGCATGTAGGCTTCACATTAAAAAAAGGAAATTGTAGCTACATGAATTGTTGTCACAAATAGGGTTTAAGTTGTCAGTTTACAGAATATGATTTAGTAGGTTTAGTCAGTAAAGTGAACTCTGACTGTATATATCCATAAGAAGTTTGTGAAAGTTCATAAAAACCAAATTCCTGCTTATAAAAAAAACAACAAACCCACACAGGAATTAAATGGTAAATATATCAACAGCTAGAGAAACAGTTTTGTTTACAGTTCAGAAAATTATGTTATGATCTAGTAAAATTAACTTTTTCACTCCATGTTTTAGAGGAAAAAGAAGACATCTTTAAAATTGGAACGTTGTAAAATAATTATTTCAAATTACAGTATCTAGTATTGCACTCATTACTTTTGTTATGTAAAATTAGAAAGAAAAAGGTAATAGATGATAGATACATTCCCAGAAAATGGTTAGGAGGTTGTCCTGGTTTGAGGTAAAATGAACCAATTTTCTGTTTTACAGTTTTACTTTCTTAGCTAGGCCACTTCTAACTAACTAAACTCTGAAATTAACAGCACATTATTCAGAACTGTTTTGTCTCACAGTGATAAGACCTGATTAT
>VZRU01005488.1:241923-273749 GCA_013398155.1 Pedionomus torquatus | reverse complement strand
CGTCGTCCTGGGAGCTTGATACGGTTTTGTATATACGGTATACTCCCTTTTTTCCTTTTCCTAAATTTCCTTTTTATTATATTATTATTATTTATATTCTCATTAAAGTAGTTTAGGTTTTTTCTAAGCTCTTTAATTCCTTCCTCTCCTCTTTTACCCAAAGGGGGGAGGGGGGGACATCTGTCAATCAGGTTTTGGTAAATTTGGCTGAAACCACGACAGAGGTTTTGTATTTTAAGTAAATTTTATGAAAACATTCTTGGACATCTAGATGGAGCATGTGTTCTTCAAAAAGACATAAAAGGGTATTTACATAAAAGACAATTTTATGTGGAGGTACATTGTACCTCAGGAGTTGCACAGATCAGACGACCTGCTTATTGTCATTCAAAATGTCTGTTGCGCATGAATAAAACCCTCAGAAATAATATATCAGGAGTCCCAAGCTCATGAAAAACACTAAGGATTGACTTCTTCAGACTGATGGAGATCATAAGATTTTTGAATTATATGAGTGACTTGACTGGTGTCTGTTTAGATGGCAACCTAGGGAAATGTCTGTGGATGACAATAATTTCATCAAAGTCAACTGGGCACTTTTAAATTTGTTGAACTAGAACCGTAAAGGACTTTATCCCAGCAATGCATTGTTATGGTACTGCAGGTAATGCTTTTTGTAAGAACTTTTTTTTGCAGTGTTTCTGAGGAATTGCGTTATGTTTACCTTTCTGTTTACTTTTCATCTAGGGCCTGAGATGTCACTTAGAACACATCATACATAAACACTACAAAGGCTTGTTTAAATACAACTCTTCCCTTTGCTCTGAGTGACAGAAATCCCAAGCAGACTGACTATACTTTTCAATTAACTTGAAAGCCATTCTGTTGACACCAGTTTGGGAGGCTTCTGTGCTCTTCAGGCAAGAAAGTGTGAGCAAAACATAATAACATTTTTCCCAGTAGCTGCTGCTGAACTGCATGTCTTAGAGCTTCCACAGACACAGAAAAACCTTTTGCAAAGTCCAAAGCCTACCCTTCATTTACAGGCTACGTTGACAGTTTGGAATGTGAAATAAACCTAAAAATGCAGTAACTTAAATCTATACTTAGAGTCTGTCAAGAGGCCAAGTATGTTTTACATACAAACATTTATCTATATTTACGTGCATGTGCTTTTAGAAAGCTGCATTCAATGGAAGTATTAACATAGGTGAATATTTTATTTTTTAAAAAACATCCAAATTTTAATGCATTGTTTTCAGTTAAGAACTTATAATAAATTATATGTGCTTGAATTAAAGTTTTTCAATCACAATCTTGGGTAATTCTTGTGAGGGCTTTCTAAGCAGTATTTTTCCTCACTTGTCTACCCTTTGCAGTGCACTGCTGTCCATATTAGCCCTAAAACCCTAAGAAGTTCAATGGTCTCTCCAAATAATTGACCAAGATAATATTTCTTTTGTGAAAGCAAGACCTATCTTTTTTTCATTAATGAATTTCCTTCAGTAAGAACAATAGTGGCAACCCTAACAAAATAGCCAAGAAAATGGCTGGTTATTTGACTGACCTCCACAGCTGCCAGATATCTTTTTCTCTTTACCTTTTTCAAAATAGTTTGAATTTTGCTAAAGCAGTTTGCACAATACAGTGTGACTTCAATTTTTACTAAAAATAATGTAATCTTCAAAGCAGTGGAGAGGTTCCTTGTTTTAATCATCCTTCTTGTATGGGAAAGTTTACTTTTTCCAAGGTTTAGAATCCAGCTCACTGAGAACAACATCAGGCCCAGCAAGGCAAAAAGCATCTAACTTCGGTGGAACTCTTCACACTTCGCACTTAAACATCACTTTACTTAAGAACACCAAGTAAATAAAGATTTTTTTTCAGGAATTGTAAACCAAGCCTTCTGGTTTATAATGTAAGGTTTTGTAGCACTTGAAGAAATTACTAATTTTAACTGACAAAAACTTATAAATCTTTTTATGAAAAGTAGGAAAAGGCTTCAGTATCATTCCACCAACAATGGAAGCTGCCTTTGTGAATGAATGAAGTTAAAGCCCTGTCCACTCTTTGGCAGTTCTACATACTGATTATGAACATGTTTTAATTTGAATTTGTAAATTGATTTAAAATTAGTCCCTGCTATTATTCAGAATATCCACACCTGTAAAGGTGTGGATATAAAATGGAGAAACACAATCACAGATTCTCTAGGAGACGATTAAAAGCCACTCGCCAATGCATGACAGTACAGAATACATTAACAACTTGCTACTAGCTTACAGTTTTGGGACACACCATAATAGTTTCATATTCAAATACATAACTGGGAAAGCTAGAGACAAAACATGTTATCACTGTTCGTTTTCACAAGCAAATAGAGCTTTTTATTCCCCAAGAATCTGCACAGAAGGAAAAGGTATTATAACTCTGTAAGTATGATACAAATATAAGTCCTTGTGTACCTGCATATGCAGAAAAGTTTACTAACACTCTGAAGAGCTGAAATAACACTGAAGAAAATATTCTTACTACCATCTTGGCAATAGATTGTGAATTCAGAAATAAATTAGCCAGGGAGGTTTAAGAAATAATTTATTGCTCCTGAGCAATCAGGCCAGATACAGCCATGGTGAAAATACTTGTGAGAAGCTAATTGGCAAAATGGGGCTGTCTTTTTTTTTGCTCTTTAATTATACACAATATCAAGATTGCCTATATATATACACACACTTGTTCATTTATTCTTTGTAAATAACAATCATTGAATGCAAAATTTATTGAGAGTAGTTTACCAAGATGTACCTGGGAGATGGAGAAAGTATCTTTTTTTAAAAGAATAAAACCCCACAAAACAACAAAAGAGTTCCAGAAACTGATAATATATTTTCAGCTCCAACTGGCAGGGTTGTTTCAGACTATGAATTTTATTATCCATTCTGGATACTTTAGGGAGTTAGGGAAGTATGCTTTTAGTGAAAAATGTATAGGAAAAAAACCACAACCCCCACATTTCCATAAAAGAAAAAAATGGGAAAAAGGCATGTGCTGCCCTTTGGAATTAATCTATTAGTCTATATTTTACTGTCATGTTTATTTTTTTCCCAATTATTATCAGAAATTATTCTACCCTTAAAAGTAAAATCAATAATAAAGCAGGGATAATTGCTTGTAAATAGATTTTTCATTTGATTTTTTTCCGTCTATCTTCCTCCACTCCCTCTCCCCTCCAAATCCCATAAGGAAACAAGAACACAAAAATAGATAGTGTGTATTTTAACACTGTTTGCAAGGATGAGGTACATGCTTCAGTCAGCTGCAGAATATGGAGCTGAATTCCAGGATTGTGAGCAAGGTTTGGGAAAGGTGAGAAAAAATGAGTGGGACAAAAAGTGTCCTACTGCACACATTCAGAATCCAGGCAATTATCAAGCCCTTGATCTCTCACAGTCACAGGTGTCATTTTAACTCTTGTAACATGCAGAGATCTTTGAAAATGGACCATCTTCTTCTGTCTTCCCCCATCATATAAGTCTGAATGTTTGGAGAGTTCCTCTCGGAACACAGTGTCAGTAACTAGCTTTGGAATGAAAGCAGGATAGTATTTGCATTATATAATGCAAAATAGCAGAATGCATATTTTTTTTTGTTCTAAAAACGTTTTAGGTTTCCTAAAGTGTTATTTTTTTATTTATTTTTTTTTCTCTCTTCTGTGGCCACAGTGAAACAGAAAGTTAAAGGGGAGATCTTATGGTTTAGGCTGGGTTGGCCAATAAACAACAGATGCTCTCTTGAAACATCTTTCTCCCTTCCCAGAAGAGAGGGAGAGAGAATAAGGGTTGAAAAAAACCTAAGACTACTGCAATGAAATATTAATAACAAAAAAGAAAATATAATAATATCAATAAGAAAATAATGAAATATATACCACATACCTACAAAACCAGTATCAAATTCCTAGGATGACACTCACATCGCTGTCAGGCACGGGGAAAGTCCCAGACTGGACTCAGAGTCAGATGGGAACTTCACAGTGGCTTGCATGGGGCTATTTGTACTGCACATTTGTTGACAACACAGGGATGTTTTAGCCATGGCTGAGCAATGCTTACACACTGTCAAGGCCTTTTCTGCTCCTCACGCCGCCCTGTCAGTGAGTGCAGAAGGAGCTGACTGAGTACTGGTCTTTAATGTAAGAACTCCATATTTTTCCTTTGTAAATCCACATTCAACAAATGCCAGATTCAACAGATAGATACATAAATGCAAGTATATGGAAAAAAAAAATAACCTAGGGGTTAGAAATTCTCCATCGGTAGAACAATTATTCTTTGAAAGAGCTCTTCATTTGGAACAACAGGTGCAAAATATATGACTAGGTCAGCAGCGGAGCTCTCTAAGCCTGTGAATGAAGTCACATTAGTTAAACTAGGAAATAACTGGTGTCTGGTATTGTCTATTTTGCATCTTATGACGTTCAATAATGCAATATAATATAAAAATTTTGAATAGTTCAAGTTTGGCAAATAGCCATGAAATCTAAAGCAAACAGTTTCAATATTATACCTGGAGTACTCTGCTATAAAGTGTATTCCCAACTATAGGACTATAGACCAACTTGCTTCAGAAATAATACTGTTCAGCAGAAAAAGAGATTCAAACCCCAATAAATGGCCACAGGTGTTAAGAGAGTAACTTATCACCAAGTAAATGAATATATGATGTGTTTCAGGTTGATGAGGTAAACAGATCACAAATTGTACTTGTTGCCTGAGCACTGTTGCACATCAGCTGAGGATATTTTTAGTTTGTTCTTGGACCAGCTCTTAAGAGGTGGGCACAGCTAACCCAGCATTGAAGTGACTGACAGTTTACAGTAGTGACGTATTATTGATCAATGGCTCAATACGTCATTTCATAATCAACAAACACAATTTTCAGGTTCTTTTGTCCTTTTGCCATTCTTTGATGCTAGGACAAGATATTCCTTATTTTGTTTACCACAACACTCTCTTGCCCTCACCAGTCACTTTCTGTGTTTCTAGATGATACGTGGAACCACTGTCTTCCATCTAAAGAGAATGAGTATCACGTCTGTCATGGGCAGTGAACTGTCTCTTCACATTTCCTCATGCTTGTTACAGTTTTCAATATGGTTTAGTCTAGATAATGTTATTCCTAAGTTAAGTGCAAATGCTACATCCTCATTTGCAAAACCAACATTTTCTGAGTTCCTTGTGACTACATTTTAAAGGGTTTGGAACCCAATCTGAACAACAATGCTACTCACTGGCTCTGCAAAACACATTGCAACTTGGGGTGCACTGAAAAAAAACATCCCCCTGGGATTACTCAGACAGCAGTCAGAAAATATAAACATCTTACAAGACTAGATCTTCAATTTTCACATAGATAGCTGTTAGATGAAGAATGATTACACAAAATTTACATTATTGCACTTATGAAAACAAGACATTAAGAAAGCTTAAAGAAAGACAAACACTTTTACAAACAGTACATACATGTTGCACCATTTATACTGTCGTATATGGACAAGATCCAGCCTTTAAATTTTCTTTTTATTTTTATTTACCATTATTTTTTGCTAAATCTTCAGTTTCTATTATCTTTGTTTCTGTTTGTGTCACCATGGTCAGTATAAGTTTGGATGTTATGTCTACTTAGTAGCCTTGACTCAATTGTACCCAAAGCTTTGCTGTACAGTAAGAAACTCTAAAATGGCTGAACTTAAATGTGACATTTAAAGGAATGATATAAAAAAACCCAGTTGGTTCAGCTTCTCTATATGACAGAAATCTTTGTCAAATTAAAGAGTTAAGATTCATTAAAGAAATAGATATTGAAGCAGACAGAGTTTGATGCCTTCAGACAGATCTTTAGAAAGGAAATCTAAGCATCTTTAAACTGCAGAACATCACATCAAAATACAGGTCCAATAAAGATGCTTGAGATTCTTCTCAGAAACGTAGAAAGACCAATGCTGGTTTAAATTTATGATGTTTCCATCTTCTTTTTATTTAGCGCTTTTTTTTTTCCCCATTTAAATGATTTGCATAATTACGATTATTGTGAAACAGCCTAATGTAGTGATTTAATGGTTATAAAACGTCATGGAGTTGGATTAATGATAGATAAGAAAATTAAAATTTAGTATATTCTTCAAAGGCTGAATACATCTCAGTATTTTTCAGTGTCTTTGTTCTTTGTTATGGTGAATCAAATGAGATTTTTTCATATAGCAATCAGACTTCTTGACAACCAAGTTTTGTAGGTGTTTTCAGCAAATTGAAAGAACATTTATTTACTTCAGATGAAATAGAAATTGGATTCAATTTCATTTTTCGTGTGGTTGACACTAAAACCAATAGAAAATAATTCAGAAAATGACTGAGTTAAAAAGTTAGCAAAATTAGATAAGGTTAATGATCTGTTTTAGCCTCACATTTAATGTGCCTACTGAGACTAATTTTCACTGAAATTTATTGAGTGTTTATTGTATATACAGTAAGATATAAAATAGGCTCATGAATAGCATACAAGAAAAAGAAGAAAATTTTTGAACATTGAATATAGCTACTTACAGCAGCAGCAAATGCAAAAATATTTAAAGGAAAACCAGAGATATCTCAGGGGTTTTGAAGAATATGTTATTGCTCATTTGCATAAATTATAGTTATGGGTTCTTTTTTGCATTTTAACAAATATGGAACCCAATAGAGAAATAAATTGTGACAAGTTTTATTCACAAAGTGCAACTAAATAGTGTTTATTATGGATTTTTTATTTCTTCTTGGAAATGTATGTTATAAACCTAAAATATATATCTTTTCAGCAGCCAGTCTCAATTTAGGGTCTTTTATATCACAAGGTACACCTTAATATATTTTAATGGATTTTATAAACATTTTATAGATCTTTTATTGAAGTAAACATTGAAATAATACGCAGCACTTACCATAACTCACACTAATTTTTACAGACTTTCTTTTTCTTAGTTTATGATGACATATTTATACTACAATTTAACTATCCTTAAACTAGGTTAAAGAAATTGTATAATGCAATAATAGTGAGGCATTTTAGCAACGAGGTTTTTTTGCATTTTTTTGGTGAAAAATATCCAGGTCCTTAATTGCCATTAACAGGAATATAGGATTTAAATAGTCTTAATTTACTTCACCATCCACCTGAAATTATTTTAGACTTAATTTTTTTTTTCCTGATTCTAATATCATTAAATTCACTTGTACTGACTTGATAGTCTTCTAAATAAATTGCCATACAATCTGTGCTGGTCACCAAGCACTTATATAAAAACATTCTCCTTCAAATCCTAATTCTGCTACCTTGGTATTCTTGCCTCTTTACATGAACATCACAATCTTGTGGACTGTGGGATCACACACATATACATATACATAGAGACAAATTTGTATATGCATATACATACAGCATATACATATACTTACATATGAAAACATATACATATATATGACTAAAGATCACTCAGGAAAAGAACACAATAAAAGAGAGCACCTTTCCGAGTATTTGTGACTGCGACTTCATTGTCCTTTTTAATTTGAGGGTGACTGATCACTGGCACAGGTTGTCTGAAAAGGTTGTGGAGTCTTCATCCTTGAAGATATGTAAAATCTGTCTGGACATGGCACTGGGCAACTGCCTCTAGGTGGAAGGCCTCTAGGTTAGACCAGATAACAGACCTCCTTTCCAGTCGTAACCACTCTTTGATTCTGTCATAAAAGTCCATTTGATATCTAGTCTTAAATTAGGATATTTCTAACCTCTTGTTTTCACAGGCCTCTAACTTATGTTTATGGGTGGTGTAGTGTTGTCCTTCACAGAATCTTCAGATCAAAAGGAGCTGTGGAGATTTCTTACTGTAAGTCTCCTTCCATGGTGTTTCCATCACAAAGACCACTGGTCCTATTAGGAGCCAGCACATCTGAAGGGAAACAAAGATTTCAGCTGGGTAAAGGTTCCAACAGTTTGGAAAGTATTAAAAAAGTTCCTTTTCCTATGTAATTTTCCTAGCTTTCTCTTATCTCGCTTTCATTCTGCTAATCCAGTCTGAAAACATAAAATATATTTAAAGAATTCAGAGCATGCATTAACTGCACTTTACATTTAGAACTAAACCCAACCTAAAAAAATAAGTTTCTCTACATATAAACACAGAGAAACACGGAAAATAAACACCTATTAACTCTATGGAAATGCATATCAAGCAGTCCAGCAAGATGAAGAAGGCAGTATCTCTGAGAAACTTCATTTTAGTGACTAAGCACAAAAAGTAGAATAAATTATGAAATAATACATTCTGCAACGTTTCATTTGGTTAAAATCACGTTTATTTCCCAGTCATTTTAAATTACATTTGTTTTATGATGGTGCTTATGAATAATAAAACAATTACTAAAGAAAAAAGCCATAAGAGAACTAATGTTTGGAAATTCACGGCTCTTCCCAGGCAAATTGTAATCTGAATCAATTTATAGTGTTTGCAATGCTCAGATATTGCAAGTTCCATGTCATGTGAGTGAGTCATAAAAAAATATGACCAAAATAGATATTTCTTTTTCTCTGAAGTTAAAATATGATCCTGCCTGATATCTATCAGAAAATGAAACATGAGAAGTCTACCTGTCCACAGAATTCTCAGCAAGTATTCATCAGGTTTAAATACTTGACCATATATTTAATCTTTTCTTCCTACTAAATTTCTTAACATACCCAGGAAACATGATTCTTAGGTATTACCTATTCTGAGAAGTGTATTAACAGACACGTAGTGTATTACATGATGTTCTAACTGTACAATTACTGTGTGCAGATGATGTTGTGAAAAACTTCCCTCCTCGTTCATTGTCAATCTTCTACAAGGCAAACAGAGCAAATGATTATATTTGTGATTCTTTATAGCACACTGTTTCTTTGTGTTTATGGAAAATATTCAACTTTGACTTATGAATTTTGGAGCATTTGAACCAAACCTTTCTCTCATTTGCAGCATGTTGTTTGAACCTCACATAAATTAATAGCAAAATGGCTTTAGACTCTCTTGAATGTGATTCTTCCTCCCAGCCTCACATCCATTCCCAGCTTTCTTACATTTTTATTTGAAATGGTATAGTAAAATAGTCTTTTCAACTTTTCAACATAAATACAACCTGTCAGTTTGAAGGGAACACTATGAACCTTTAAAGAATGTTTATTTTGGAGATTTCTAAAGATAACCTGATAGAATTTAAATTGTCAAGAATTTTTCTGTATTGCTTGTAATTCTGAGGCAGTGTACATGTGAGGTCTGAGAGCTTTTCTGAGCATTGATGCCATATTGCCCAGAACAACATGTTCTATTAACAACTAATATAGAATCTATTATAGCTGATGAGGAATGTCACACTGTTTTTACTTTAAATAAATAAATTATACCACACAGAAATAATGAAAGTAAGTGGAAATCAATTATTTTGTTAGTAAATAAGAAGGGAGAAGAATCTCTGCACCAAATTCAGGATCGTGTCTGCATATTCCTTTAAAGTCATGTGCGTCTCATTACACCGGAGTCAGAGAGTGGCATCTGACACGTGATGAACATTGGTCCACGATTAGCCGAGTTAAGTTGATACAATCACTTGTATAAAATACAAATGTGTAAGGAGGACTTTCAAAATCTGAAATTTACATTTAAGGTAAGTAATTCTAACCTCTTAGATCTATTACAGAAATCCAAGCACAAAATAATAATAAAAAAGGCATCCACAATATTTTTCATAAATAACATTAAATTAATAAGTCATAATCCAGTTTACTTTGTGAAATATTATTATTTCTCAGTTGTAATTATCCTCAAGATTGAAAAATCATAGAAGGATTGATTGCAGCAACTAATTTTCCAAAAATATTGTTCTGTATTTTCAGAGCAGTAGTGATATTTTCAGTGTTTAATTACTACAATTATATTTTATTCTACTCATCATCAATGTCCAGTATTTTAAATGGTCATTTTACTGCAGAAAATAAAGATGAAGAGCACTTGAACACCTCAGGTTTTTTATTTAATCAGTGTCCACTGTTTGGTTCCTTACTGGTCAAACGGACGAAACTGCACCAACTTCTCATTTGATGGAAATCTGAAGAACAGTCTTTATTTCAGTGAGGAACTATCAATCTACACCACTTTAAGAGATGGACACAATTTACCATCCCTTTTTACATCTTCGTGGTTCGATATTTCCAGTGGAAAAAAATAAGAGAATCTCTGGAAGGCTTTCACTGAATATAAAACGGGGGTTTAAATATTCACAAAGGAGAACTTGTAGAGTGATCACTGGAGATAATAAAATATAAAATATTATTTAATCTTGTGCCACCTTAGGAAACATTTCCAAATCTAGCTCTTACAGCTGGTAAAGCTTATAATTATTTTCAAAAGGTATCTATAAATGTTTAACAAATCCATGAAAAAGAGTAGGTTTCTAATGTAAATAGTTCATTGTTGATAATAGTTACTCATGTTATATGGTTTTCATTCTTTTCTTTAATTTGTTGATCAGGATTTCTTACAAAGGAAATAAAAAACTTAGAAAACACAATATAATTATTGTTTTCAGCTACAGAATAATTACACAGAAATGTGAAAATAAATATGAACATAAATATTTGAGGTGAATTTTTTCTCAACAGAAAAAGTGTAATTCATTATCCCAGTGTAGTGTCTAGCATAATAAAAACCCCTTCAGCCTGGTTCCTCTCAAAAAAAAAAAAAAAAATCAATATAAAGCCCATCCATTGGTGAATAAATTAAGATCAAATATGACAGGATCAAGGTAGAGCTCTTTTGTTCACTATATATTTGCGTACTTACAGTGTCACTGTGCTGGTACCACCTGCTAACTCAATATTGCTCCGTGCTGCATGTCTCATAATAAGTTTACATTTTTTTCAAATACCTTTTCTTGGAAATTATACAAAGTCATAACTTTTTTCTTATGGTGAAGTACAGTACAAACTGAAGAGTGATTATAAGAAGACAGATCTCTATTAGCCAAAATTCCATAACAAACTAAAATAATGGCTTACAAAATGGAACAATATGGTGAATAAATCCAATTTAGAGTCACAGTGACAAATTTAAATATTTTGGAAAGAGAAGACAATTTTTTTGTGTGCAGTGAGATTATTTTTAGAAAGACAAGATCTGTGAAGAATGAATAGCGTTATGAAATGGTTCCTGGAGTCCTGACAGCTCTCAGTCTTGACATTTTTCCCCCTAGTTCTTTAAATGACTTGTCAGTTTCCTGGCTTTTGGCAGGTAGATGCTTGTACACTCAACAGTGAGTCTTTGGCATCCCATTTCTCCCTGCCCCTGTCACTCCCAAGCCTGGCAGATACTGCTGGTTTTTCATTTACTCCTTTACTGCTGATTTGCTCACTTTAAAATAGCTGGTCTCATTTCTATGTCTGGAACGTGTTGCATTTTGTTTAGTGCTCTTCTCCACAGCATAGGAATCCACTCCCTCGCATCATTCCCTGCTAATGTTACTCCTCTTCCGCCTTACTCTAATGAGCTATTTGGTTTCCTGATGTGTGATGCCTGTCACTATCAATGCTTTCAGTGCTTAGCAGTGTGCTGATTCCTTGAGACTCACATGACCATGAGAACCAAGTTTTAAATATAAGTTCCTGGCTGACTTAAGATGCAGAAACATACTGTCTGTATTTTCAAATGTCCTGTAGCCACCGAGTGGTTGTAGGCCTTAAAAATTTAGTGATAGACACAGTGTCCTATAAGCTGAAAATTATAGTGGCTTTTGAAACACTGACTGTTCTACACAATTTTTCAAATTTCAGAAGTGCTTGCATCTCTCCAGGCACATAAGAAGAACAGCTTTTGCTAGGGAATCCTGTTGGTTTAAAGCTTTTTAGTTCTTTTAGGCAGGTTGTTCTAAAATAGAACTTACAAGATATCAAATGTTGCATTTATTAATTGAACTGGGGACTGATGTGATGTTTAAAAAAGCTGATTATGGAATCACAAAACTCAGTGGGGAAAGTGGATGTTCTTCACCTTGAGAAAGATACGGCTGTCTGCACTCACAGAGTGACTGTTCTGGCCCTTCTAATAAGTTTTTATTTTGCCAATAATACAGAAACATACACATTTTTCCATTAGGTATAATTATAAGCAAGAAACAGTATTTCCTTATCATCAAGTCTGAGAGCTTTTCTCTAAATTATCTTTTAACTTCAATCAGGCTCCACAGGTCAGACAGAGTCCCCCATTTGCAGGCAGTTATTGCTGGAAATCAGAAGCAACTAACTGGTGCAGCAGTTATTTCATAAAAAGATGAGAGTAGAGGACTGTAAATAGTAAAACTTCAGGAAAAGAACTCATTAGATATTGGATGTTAATCTGTTACTGAGTTTCTCTCAGTGTTGTTCACTAAATGAATCAATTTGTGTTTTAAGAGGGGAAGATGAATTCACCCAGCACCAAAAGTTTTAGATCAATTTTCCCAGATTCTTGAGCAGTGTATGAGGTCAGTGTATTATGATGAACACTTAAAATTGAAAACTGTCCTATCTGTCATCAGATTGCTGAAGAGGAATTTAACAGGTAATTAGCTAGCTAAATAAAAACTCTTACTGACTTGCTACCCCATGATGTCTAATATTTATGTTTTGAAGTGAAATAGTTCATTTTGGTTTGTACAAAATAGTTTATTTTATATTTGTTATAGATGAGTGGTATGAATTCATCTATATGAACTTGAAGAAACAGTTCTCAGCTCTGCAATTTTTCCAGTTTTTATACCTATTATTTAGGTATGCTCAGTTTAATTAATGTGTTTTTCAAAAGTACTGAGGACCCACTATTTTTATTTGAGTCAAGTACTTCTGTGAATTCTCACACATCACTCAGAAACAGACTCCTGAGTCCAAGTGATAAAGGCAGCAATTTTTAAAGCATCTGTGAAAAATCCGCTTGTTGCTTTACTACATCGGAAAAACAGAGAACTGAGCTGTCCTTATTTTTTTTTTAAAGTTGATTTGTAAAAATACCTGGATATCAAACTGGCTTATTTAACTGTGCAAGGTACTGAAGTTTCCTTTTCTTTGTGTAGTCTTTTCCAGGATAGACAGCATTCAGATCCTAAATCTGTCTATCACTGTCTCACCTGGGAGAAGAGACCAATGCCTAGTTTGTTACAACTTCCTTTTGGACAGTTGTAGAAAACAATAAGATATTCCCTCAGGCTTCTTTCCTCCAAACTAAGCAACCTCAGTTCCCTCAGCTGCTCCCTATAAGACGTGCTCTAGACCCTTCACCAGCTTTGTTGCCTTTCTTTGGATATGCTCCAGCACCTTAATATCTTTCTTGTAATGAGGGGCCCAAAAATGAACACAGTACTCAAGGTGCAACCTTGCCAGTGCCAAGTACAGAGGGAAGATCACTTTCACAGTCTTTCTGACCACACTATTGCTGACAAAAGCCAGGATGTCATTGGCCTTCTTGGTCACCTGGGCATGCTGCTGGCTCACATTAATCAGGCTGTTGACCAACACCCCCACATCCTTTTCCATCAGGCAGTTTTTCGGCCATTCTTCCCCAAGCCTCTAGTGTTGCATCATGGTTTTATGACTCAAGTGCAGGACCTAGCACTTAACTTGTTCAATCTCATACAATTGGCCTCAGTACATCTACCTAGCCTGCCCAGACCCCTCTGTAGAGCCTTTCTGCCCTCAAGGAGATCAGTGTTCCTGCCCAACTTGGTATCATCTGCAAACTTACTGAGGGTGCATGCATTCCTTCCATCAAGACCATTGATGATCCCATTCAGCAAAAGATGCAGCCAAATACTTCAGTTCAACAAATGAATTTGTTGTGTTGAGTTAAAGAGAAAAAGAAGAAGAAAAGATAACCCCAAGCTCAGATTGCATTTAGCAGGCCTGTTAAAGACAGTATTTGAGTTTACAGGAATACATTAATCTTTAGTGAAATTCTATTGTCTTTGCAGATAGTTCTCAAGGCATGCTAGACTGGTGCCATTACCGAAGACAGCAAGTTTCCTGGAGCTTTTATGGCACATTCTTCTGCCTCAAAGGGAAGAGTGCTTTGGTAAAAAGAGAATGGTCGATATCAAAGAGGTATGTCCGGGAACTGTATAAAATTTGCATCTCCTCTGAAATATTGAGTGTTGGAGATTCTGGTAAAATAAAAAAACAGAACTTCAAGGTGAAATGAAGAATGATTTGCCCTCACTTATCTGTAAGATATTACAGAATCAAAGAATCATAGGGGTTGGAAGGGACCTTTGGAGACTATCTAGTCTACCCTCACTGCCAAAGCAGGTTCACCTAGAGCAGATTGGACAGGAACACATTCAAGCAGTTTTTTAATGCCTTCAGAGAAGGAAGCTCCACAAACTTTCTGGGCAGCCTCTTCCAGTGCTCTGCCAAAGTCAAAATGCTTCTCCTCATGTTCAGATGGAACTTCCTGAGTTCTAGTTTGTATCCATTGTCTTTTGCCCTGTTGCTGGGCTCCATTCTGTTGACATCAACCCCTCAGATCTTTTCTTCCCCAGGCTAAACAGACTCAGGTCTCAGCCTGCCCTCATAAGAGAGGTGTTCCAGTCCCCTGATCATCCTTGTAACCCTTTGCTGGACTGTCTTTAGTAATTCTCTGTCTTCTTGAACTGGGGAGCCCAGAACTGGACACAGTGCTCCAGGTGTGGCCTCACTAGGGCGGAGTAGAGGGGGAGGATAACATCCTTTGACTTGCTGGCCACATTCTTTTTAATGCATCTCATTGGTCTTGGGCCAGCTGAGGCCCAGGGAGATGATTAGAGGGCTGGAACACCTCTCCTATGAAGACAGGCTGAGAGAGTTGAGGTTGTTCAGCCTGGAGAAGACAAGGCTCTGGGAAGACCTTATAGCAGCCTTGCCGTACCTAAAGGGGGTCTACAGGAGAGATGGGGAGGAATTCTTTATAGGGGAGTTGAACAATAGGATGAGGGGTAATAATTTTAAACTGAAAGAGGGGAGATTGTAGGATAGAGTAGACATTGGAAAGAAATCCTTTTGTGAGCGTGGTTAGGCACTGGAATAGGTTGCCTAGGGAAGCTGTGGATTCCCCATCCCTGGAGGTGTTCAAGATCAGGCTGGACAGCGCTGTGAGAAACCTGGTCTAGTGAGAATTGTCCCTTCCCATGGCGGGGGGGTTGGAACTCCATGATTTTTAAGGTCCCTTCCAATCCAAACTATCCTATGATTCTCTGATTAGGATTGTATTAATCTGTGTCCTTTGTTGGGTCTCAGACGTTTGCTTGCTTGTCTGTTTCACCTGAGGATCTTCTTGGAAGCTCCCCCTAAATTCCAATAATTCCCATCTGAATTGTTGGTGATAGTAATTGGGAAAAAAAATCTAAATCCCTGGGTTCATAAAATAACAGATCAATTTCAGGTTAAAATGTCCCTTATTTTTGTCCTGCATCTTTAACTTTCTGAGCCCTTTTAATCTGAAATATTTGTTTCTGAAAAAATTCTATTACTGTGTTTCTCAACATTGTTGTGATGCCGATAGCTTCCACACTTGTGTGAGCAGTGAAGGAAGCATATCTATTTTATTGTGGCTGCATCCATGAGGGTTGCAAGCCAGATGTTATAATCCATGAAGAGGATGTCTTACATGGAGCTTATTTCTGGGAAGTATTGACTCAGCTAGGCAGACTGGTAAGGACAGTTGTGATGTTCCTGGTTGTTTCAATGTGAATCAGCTGCAGCTAAGATGCCATTAACTTTGCGTGGCACTGTGCCTGAGCTAACAGAGTTGTCTTCTCAAAAAACAAAAAACTCCACATAAACAAATAGAGCATGCCAACAAAAGTTGGCTGTGACTTTAATTACTAATACTAGTTCAGAAAAAGTACAATACATCATTTTTTACTGTGTTTTAAAGAGAACCACTATTTTGACTCACACAGAGTCAATATATTTTAAAATATGACTTTAATCAAGCTATGTAAGTCCACACAAAACAGTTTCATCTATCTTTAGGTTCTTTCATTAGAAGTTAACAAAATGAATGGTGCTCAAAGGAATCATTCTCTAAAATGCATTATACTTCCTTCACTCTTTCCACACTCCAGAATTTTTATTACGTGTTGAGTGTCTGCTGGCATTTAATACACATTATCTGAAAGTAAATGTCTTCAAGGATTTCAGGAGTGATCCTAATAACATCATTAGACTTTAATGGAAGACAATGAATGTTCTAGCAACTGTCATGAAGGACAAGCATATGAAAAATATGCAGAATTTCTAAAATACATTGACAGATTGATTGATGAGATACAGTCAAATTACTCAGGAGAACTGCAGAGAATACAGTGTCACTACCTGATAATAAATCGACTGGATATACCAAAGGAAATGCAAGCCAAGCCTGCAATATTAGTCTAGTCAATGCCCACATTTCTACTTTTATTGATTTTTAGAAATGATCATCTGTTCCATTTTAGGCATGACTGTCAGCATGGGACTGAACCCCTTATTATGATAAGCTTTTGCTGAGGAAATCAGTGAACTGAAAAAATCTCAGTCATCTTTAATCATCGTTTACTCTTCAGTTCCTACACAGGAAGGCATTAAGCCACAGGAACTGGTAGTTCAGGATCCACTTCAGCTATGAGAAAAGCCTGCTTTTAAAGGTGAATTAAAAAAAAAAAATCGAATTCTCAGCACTTTATGAGATGCAATGTTTCTTGGGTTGTTTTTGTTTTGGGTTGTTTTGTGTTGGGACTGTTTAAGACCAGGCTGGATGGGGCTTTGAGCAACCTGGTCTAGTGGGAGGTGATGATCTTTAAGGTCCCTTCCAAATCTAACCATTCTATGATGATTCTATGATTTTTTATTCAGTTTGTAGATTTATTATAGCTTTAAATGTTGATCATGTTAAACCAACACAGGGTGAGAGTGTCCAGTATTCCCATAGCGGAAACTTGTTTTAAGGTTTTCTACCTCAGACATTGAAATGTAATTTGATTACAATCTGACATATGTGAATTTCATTTTGGGAAGAACATTTCACACTTGCTATGACTAAGGTGTGATTGGTATATATTTCTACTTATTTATAGGTGCATTAAATGTTTTTCTTCAGACAATTTCTCATATGCAACTATGGACACATACAAGAACCTGATACATTCCATTTGATAAGAAATATAACCCTTTCATTACTGAATCCTGCCTTGTGTTTTTCATAGATAGAAATAAACCCCCTGCTTTAATATACATGGAAATTATTTTTCCTTCAAATAAGGATTATTGTTTTACTAAGGATATTCAGAAACAGCTCCACATTGTTAAATAGTTTCAAAAATCCAGGAAGCATTAAAAGGACTTAATGGAAAGTGGACCTAAAGTATATCTTAGTGTCTGGATATTTTGAACAGTGAGAACATACATTTATTTTCTCAAATTTAGGTTGGCATATTTATTTTATACTAAAAAAATACAATATTTCTATGTCTTTTTGACAAATAGTCAAGATGGTTTTTCAAGGCAAACACTGTCAAGAAGCTTTTTTTCCATACAGTCAAGTCCATTTTTTTCCAACTTGATATGGATAGGAGGCTACTTGCAATGCTGCGACAGAGTTTGTGTGAATGAGCGAACTGCAAATTACAAACAATTAATGAATGCTATACTGAAGATGCTGATGCAGGCCATCATTAAATTCACAACAGATGAAAAGAACCAGTCCTCATTTTCACTGTAATTATTTTTGACTCTTACTTTACAAAGGCAAATTCACTGAAATAAATGAGATTGTGTTTGAACAAAGACCAAGAAAAGCATTACTCCAATTCTGAAATGTGCCATACCAAAGATGATCTTGGAACATCAAATCTGATCTTGGAAGACAGAATGACACATGCATATTGTTTTTTATTTCTTAGCCTTTTTTTTTTTTCCCCCACCAAAAGACTTGAAAGGCAGATTTTGTTGGGCAATCTCTTGAGACCCCACCTGGAGTACTGTGTCCAACTATGGAGCCCCCAACACAAGAAGGACATGAACCTATTGGATGAAAACCAGAGGAGGGCCACGAAAGGATCAGAGGGCTGGAGCACCTCACCTATGCAGACAGGCTGGGAGACTTGGGGCTGTTCAGCCTGGAGAAGAGAAGACTCCAGGGAGATCTTACAGCAGCATTCTAGTACCTAAAGGGAGATTCCAGGAAAGATGGGGAGGGATATTTTATCAGGGTGTGCAGTGATAGGACGAGGGGTAATGGTTTAAAATTGAAAGAGGGGAGATTTAGACTAGATACTAGAAAGAAATTCTTTCCTGTGAGGGTGGTGAGGCACTGAAACAGTTTGCCCAGAGAGGTTGTGGATTCCCCATCCCTGGAAATGTTATAAACCAGATTGTATGGGGCTTTGAGCCCAGAATTCTGACTACTACTTGTTTTTTCACCATGCTGCACCTTTTTCTGACTGTGAGAGTAAGTTGGGAGCACTGAAATGTGAGGAAAGTTTTCTTTACCCACTATTCTTAACCCACCCAGGAGAGTTGCCTATAACTTTTGCCTCTCTTCCACTCTTCCCTTGCCCTTTTCTCAAGAGAATTCTCTTTTGTGGGAGATTTCTAACCCATGTTTCCAGGCTCAGGAGAATAGCAATGAGGACTAAGGCTCTGAGCATTAATATGATCGTCTAGTCCCTTACTTGAATCTAGATTATGACTGTTTATTTATCACAAATTATTTCCTATTTCTAGGACTGGCTGTAATTCATAGCTCAAAATTTTGGTCTTGTATAATTTATCATGCTTTGTAATTTTACTTAAGTGGAAAGATACTAACTCAACAGATGAACTGGCTGTGTCTTTATTGTAATAACAGTCACAGAAGAGAAATATGACTAGGAAGCAAAGAACACAAAAATTAGCCTATATTCATTATCACAATTCAACATAATTGTAACAAATATGCAAACCAAATTTACGTTACAGCAGGGTTTCTTGTCTTAGACTTTATTGTATTGTAATGGTTTATGAATCAGTATGAACAGGTTGATAAATCTATCCCATGAAAAACAAAAAACAAGTAGTGACAAAACCCAAACCCACAAAAATTGCTGGTCTTCCTTAATCCTCTCCTTGCGTACATTCCTAACTTCAAACCTGAAAAACATATGCAAATAAAAATAAACCTTTAGAGGTAAATCAAATCAGTCTGGCAATGAATATGTTTATTGAACATTTTAGTAAACAATCTTTGATTTTTATTTTTTTAAACAAACATCATATGGTTTATTGCATTTTATATAAGCTGAAAAACAACGGACAATGCTATTTTCTCAAGACAAGCATGGGCAACTCACTGAAGGAAAAACAAGTTAAATTACAGTACTGTCACTGACTTCTGTAATTCAAAAGGGTCCCCAAACAATCTGATGCAAGCAGATGATAATAATGTGATAGGACAACTTGAAATGTGATGGTCTGTTGTTATCTCATGTGATCAGAGAAGAAAAACAGATACTAAGTTTCTTTTCTCTTTTTGGCAGCTTGCTTGATTAAAATGACTGGTATTTTCTCTCCTTATCACTTTCAAGATGGACAGCCTCTGCAAATTGAAATGGTCAAGAAGCATAAGTAACATAAAAAGAAAATGCTCTGAACTTTTCAGTCTCCTGTGTTTTATCTACATAACAACCAAATTTGCAACTAATGCCTTTGAAGGTTTTATTGCAAAAAACTAAAAATGCTGTGGATGACATGCAGTAAATACTTAAAGTAGATTCCCTGGGAAATTTTTGTTTTTTCTTTGTAAGGAAGATTGAACTACCTGTGCAGCTACCCATGCCTCTGTATATTTTATGGAAAGGCTGGAGTGCACAGCTAATTGGAAACGGAATTGGACTCTTCCTGCATTTAATGACACCTTCGAACTCTTCCTTTTGGATGGATAAAACTCACTCTCAAGAAAAGACTATGTGCTTATGCTGATTTAGTACCTGCAGA
Source organism: Pedionomus torquatus (assembly GCA_013398155.1). Classification (NCBI taxonomy): domain Eukaryota; kingdom Metazoa; phylum Chordata; class Aves; order Charadriiformes; family Pedionomidae; genus Pedionomus; species Pedionomus torquatus. Next base: position 253,670 of record VZRU01005488.1, on the reverse strand, counting down.
TTTATTGGTTGATTACTGCAACTAGCGTTAGCAGAAAAAAGAGCTGCACAACTCTCTGAGCTTCATACTCATGGAATAAGGTAAATCTTCGGTCCTCTGCTAGAGTATGTAACAAATGACAGAAGAAAATCTCTAAGGATTGGAGACAGGAAGATTTTAACTGCTAACCACTCCTACCATTTCAGTGTTAGAATACAATTAAAACTGGAGGGTATCCTTACACATACTTAGCAAGAGACATGTTCTGGAATGGTTCCCAAAGTTATTTGTGATGCTTCTGTTAGTGTAGAACAGCACCCAACCTATGTTCACACACCATGGTCCATATCTTCACCCTCATTTGTCTAACTTTCAGGTTTGGAAGACTAATTACAGCTAGCCATTCATTCACAAAGCTGGCCTCTGTCCAAAAGCAAAGATTTGCCTGGTATTAGCAGGTGATGTTGGCTAAGAAAAATAATTCAGTAGCAATATAGCAATTTTGTAGGAGGGTCTAGTCAGCTCATTTTTGTCTGTGACTCCAAGTGACACAGCCATACCAGAACTCAGAGCTCTGCCTTCTAAAGATTATTGCTTTTGTTGTTCACATGTAGGCCAGTTCTGAGAGTCAGATGGTCACAGATTACCAATGATAACATGGTTTTCTTCCAGTAAAAAACTTGATCCAGATTTGTAGATAGCAAAAATATTTTACAAGCTTCCTCAGACCTTTTCTTGTTCATTTCCTCACATTTGAAACACCAACTTGCCATGATTCCATCAAATCCAGCAGCAGTAAACTGACAAACCTCTTCTACTAACAAACATCTCAGCATACTGGGACCTGATTCTGTGCCACTGAAGCATCTTTGTTTTTCTTTTTAGAGATCTTAGGCTATGAGAAATGTGAAATGGATGGATAACTCTGCTCAGGAAGGCAGGGAAAGCACAGCTGACATGATACATGTCCACAGGACTGCTAAAGAAGGTTTGCACATATGGAGGGGTCTTGTACACACAACAGTGCTGTCTGCTGTGGAAATGAATCCCCTAGATGGGTTGAATTATACTGTTATATATGGCATTAATTATGTTATTATTATGCTCTGTTATGGTTATGAGGTGGTAGAGGTAAATGAACACAAGAAAAATACACTCTTTTTATGCATACATACTTTGCAATGACCAGGAACAGTGAAATATAAAGGATCATATTGAATGAACAGCTGTTTCAAAATATAATGGACATCCATGAAATGAGAAGATAGTGTGTGGGAAACACAACTAGCACTGACTTAAGAACAGCGTAGAGAAAAAGCAAAGGCTCAGAAGAGCAAGGCATTTGAGCAAGGCATCAGAAATAACACAATGAAAAACAGTGTCTGGGAATGCAAAAAGGTCTTTGTAATGCCTCTTGCAAACCAGAAAGTTTCCAAAAGGCTGCTGACTGGCACAAAAACCTGTAAGAAAGAAAGTAGTGATGGAAACAGAGGGAGAAGAATGACCCTTCCTCACTGGGCCACTTTTGTTCAGGTGCCTTATATGCTGTGAAAGAGATTCTGCCAGCAGGATGCACAAAATTTAAAGCATAGAGTAATTATTTATTCATTAATACACTCTGTAGGTAGGTAGGGCAACCAAGTTACTATCCCAAGCTTAAGCATAGTTGCTCTGAAGATCTCCCCACTACATCTTGCATTCATCTCTTCTGACTGGACTATCAAGCCATTTAATTTCCCTCCAAACATCCAACCTCCTCTCAGCCCCAGATTCAACTTGTGATCTTGGACTTTCCCTTACTAAACACCTGCTAGCTGTGACTGTTCATTAAGTCTTTCCTTTTCAGATGTCCTTTCCCGTTTGTCTTACCAGATACTTGCTGCTTCCTCCCTATCCCACATTCTACACTTCCTCTAACTAGATCCCACTGGTTAAGGGTTATTTCCTTAAATCTTTTGCTGACTACTGGGACTGACTTTTTGTGAGCATTGGAAAGGAAGATGCAGACAAAAAAAGAACAGCCATCTGGTAGTGACCTGCTCCTTACAAATCCTTCTGCAGCTGAGACTCCTCTTCCCAAGGACTCCCTAGTCAGGATCTGAAAAATAACCCAGGAGCTAAAATATGGGAGATTTTTGAGTATGTACAGTGTATTTAAGGCAGATATGATGAGGGCTGTCTTTGCGGTAAACTCAGCTGCTGTCTACATTACTGCTCCTGGAGAATGAAAATCTGGTCAATGTGACTAGATGTTATCATCTCCTAAAAACGTGTGTGATACTTCATGAACTTGAGGGCAGCAATTCTCTGGCCCAGACACAGACATCTAGTGCCATCTTAGGAGCTCTAGCTTGTCTGAAAGATCCTCAGAGGACCAGCAGATACAGCCAGGAGAAGACCCATGTCCTTGTGGAGAACAAGCTGTTTGTAGAATACTCGTGCAGAAAATACCTATGAATATCTTTAGTCGCATTATGTTTAGGCGATTGAGCTTGCTGAAGTGCTCCCTAATGCTCACTGACCTATGAACTAGTGTTTGCACAATGGAGAAGAACTTGCTGTAATCACTGAGAATAAATTGTACTCCATGAATTTTTTACTTTTATTGCAATTTTTATCTGCCTAGTGGTTTGACTCTTGTAATAAATGGTATCCCAAATCTGTGTGTTGCTCAATTGTGACTCAGGGGTTTCTATGCAATTTAGGTTTCAGGATGATTTCTTCTGCTACATTGACAAATTCCTTATAAATAAAAATATCTATTTATTTCTTTACAAAATATAATTTATTTCTTTAAAAAAAATATCTACTTATTTCTTTGGATCAGCTTTTTGTTGTTGTTTTTTTGATTTGTGTTTGTGGGGTTTTTTTGTGGGTTTTTTTTGTGTTTTTTTTTGTTTGTTTTGTTTGTTTGTTTGTTTGTTTGTTTTTTTTTTAACAAACATATCTCAAGGGATTAAAAGAGAACAGTTTAGAGACAGAGCAGTTACAATCTAAACTGAACTTTTTAAAGTGTATTTCAGTGAAATGTGACAGGAATAGGTATAGGAGAAATACAATATGATGGAAAAGGAATAAAACAAGCCAACAAGGCTTAACAGAATCTTGCAGACAAGATCACTATTAGTATCATAAATTGTCTGTAGTGACCCTGCTATTGATTGTAAAGCGCTAGGTCTGTTGACTGCAGAAAGTTGTCCTAGAGCCATAAATGGGAAATAATTAGGGTCTTAAAACTGTGGTTTCATCTACATTTTTCCTATAGTGTTGGCTAAACAATCCCTGTTCTGTGTCAGCATTATGATATGATGGAACAGTTCAGTTGAGAAATACTGCTGCAAGTCCATGTTATTTTGCAGGTAGTTTAGTTATTGTTTCTCCAGTATCACCCAGTGCATGACTGCACAAACAAATGTTCCTCCAAAAAAGTTTGAAGAGAAGTGGAAGTCACAGCAGGAAGAACAAGCAGGTACAAGCAGGGGATTGTGAGCAGACCTGGGTAGCGCTGCCATCAAATCTAAAATTATAGACAGAACCACTTATCACATAAGAATAATCTGTGCTTGGCACACATGAATGTATTTATTGGTTTATGTTCTTAATGGAGGAAAAATAAAAAAGCTTTTTGTTGATTTCCTTTTAATAAGATGAAGGTTACAGTGACTCTAGTTTGCTAAAAATTTATAAAGTTTTGCACCAATGATTTTGATATTTGATCCTTTTACCGTGTTTCATATAGGAATATAAACTAACGTACATTGATGGTTGATCAACAAAATAAGCTGCCCCTGAAGATGTAGTGAAATACATGTGACTAAGCAGGTATACTAGGAAGTTTTGTTTAGAAAAATGTGTATTTGAAGAAGTGTTCATCAACAACTCAATTTTCTTTTTTTCTTTTTTTTTTTTTTTTAATTTCTTTCTACTGCAGTATCTCCCATGCTTTCTGTATCTTTCACTAGTGCTTTTCTTTCATTGTATCTCTGCAACTCAGTCACCTGCATATCTCTTTCATCCCCCTCACAGCTAACTTCCCACATGCTAAGCCTTCTGTGCAGGAGTTAGTTTTTCTGAGCTAAAGATTGCTGACATGATTATGAAGGAGGAAAGACTACTTTTAAGGAAAAACTGCAAAGCAATATACCTCCACTCCAGGCTGAGATTTCAGTTGTTATCATTTTTATATGACTGTATCTGTCATTTGTGAGATATGATAAGCAAAATGTAGAGGTGCAAATCTAAGCAGAGGAAGGCTACTCACTGCCTGGTAAGAGTTCTCAAATCTCCTTTTAAAAACATCATCCTACATAAACACCACCTTTTAAAAGCAGTTCTTTCTGAAAATGGAAAGTGAAGTTCTGGCCTGGTGTAGTGCTCCATTAATTTCCTCATAGCAAGGGCAAATGAAGGACATACTGGTGGATCTTTTCCTAATACTCTGGCCTCTTGAATGAGGTTCTTAAGAGAATAGGATCTGCTCTTGTCATTGGAAGCCTTTTAGGTGAATGCTCAACGAACTATCAGTTTTTAAGAAGCATTGTAATGATACAAATTATTGGAACTATTTTTGAGATAGCAGTCCCGGGAATACTCTCTCCAGGCAACAGTTATCTGCAGACATAGCAGTTGTACCAAATCACAAGGACAGTCTGAACTATTAACAGTTTTTCAGATTCCCATACCATTATATGTGACTGGGGAAACTGTAAAATTGTTATTGCATTGTGTGAGTGGATATGCAGGCAGCATAGAGCAACACTAAAGTTGCACGCCCAGACTGTGATCACATCTGATGGGAATGGTATCATCTTGATTCTTGGGAACATCACTATGTGGTATAAGAAGCTAGTTAGTTAGTTAAGGTTTTCTGAAGTTCTAAATATACATTCTGTGTTGCAGAAAATGCCTTCAGTTGAAAAAAAACCAGTATTTCAATGAGAAAATTTTGTCTAAACTATTAAATAATGTCTTTCAGTGAGTGTAAAATTCTGGGGAAAAATGTTGTGCTCTGAGTGGTCTTTCCAAATTCTGTCTTATTGCATTACTTTGACTTGAGGCAAGCTGAAGTTTTATAGATACCACAGGCAAAAATGCTTACTGAAGCATTCAAGTTTGAAAATAAAATAAAATTACAAAATAGTCTGGATTCTCTTTGAAAATAACCTGATATTTTTGCTGCCAAATATGCCTACTATCAAAATAAAACCGTGTTTTAATTTTCCTGTATTATGGTATGCAAGATACCTTAAAGCAATGTAGTGCTTCCTTTCTCCTGTTTGAAGCTGCAAGGGGGCAAAAGAGCCAGGGGATGGCGGTGGGGTGGGGTAGGTGGAGAGGAATCCATAGTATGGGTTGTAGTTTCAAAGCTAAATGGCAGTACTTACACCAAATCTTCACCCGGACTTAGGAACCAGCCTGAAATAAACAAGGTGGAGACTTCCAGCACATGTCTCTGAGAGAGTGTAACTACACATCCCTAATTCCATTCATTAATTTATCACTGATTTCATTCATTAAAAAATAATCTCAGGTTGCCATCCAAACTGCCATTTGTGAGGTTTTTTTCATTTGTGACCTATACCTTTATTTTCTTAATTCTCTAGCAGCTTAGATTAGAAAAAACTTCCACGTAAACTAGTTATCCTGTTTATGACCCTTGTGAAGAATGAGCACCTTATGGAAGAAGGAGAAACCAGGCAAATACCTATTGATATTTGTCCAATATACTTTGCTGGTCTCTAGTGATTTCTACCTGAGACTGTCTGAATCCTATTCACATCTTACTGGTTTAATAATCCTTTTTCTCTACACTCCCTGGGATACTTTCTTTTGTGTGTATGTTTTGATTTTGTTTGATTTGTTTTCTCATTTGGTTGGTTTTGATTCACCTTTTGAACCTTCACACAATTTTCTGTGGCTACTTATTAGGTTAAAGGAAACTCACTTGATACAAGCCTTCCCTCTCACACTCTTTTGTTGCACCTTTCCACTGCAAGGATAATAAACATGCTTAAAAATACCATTGTATTTTCAGGATTTAACAGGACTATGAAAAGATCACAGTGTGCTGTGGGAGTAGATAATTGAATGACTGCTCAGGTTCAAGTTGCTTTTCTGATTGTGCTTTATCCGATTCCACACAATTGCCATAGGCTTAGGCACAGGCACTTAGACATCATGGTGTGATTTTGTGCAGCACCTATCTGGGACACGGAAGATCACCTGCAACCTGGCATTCACAAAGATTTTTCAGTCTCTAGGTATTTTACCTGCTCTGGGGACTACCACAGCACAGCAATAATAAGATCAGCCTTTAGGCAAAATATAGGGCCATTTTAACTCAGGAGTAGTAGCGTTTATTCCCAGTTCCTCCAAACGGAAAAACTATTTCACCAAGCATGATTCTGCTTTTTCCTGCCTCTATTAATATGTCAGCCAGCAAGATCAATGCATTGATATCTGTGTAATATTATTTAAAAAGTATGATCTTTATTAGAATGTATATATGACGGTATTTTTACAGCTAGCTCTGTTTTCTGGTTTGTTTGGTTTTTTTTTTCTTTTTTTTTGTCTTCAGTGTTCCGTTCCTGAAAGCTTATAAGACCTGGGACTTCAGAGAAATCTAACTTACACATCCAGCTTGTGTTTAAATGTAGTGTGGCTTAGACTGAGTACAAATCTACTTTCTTAGATATATTCAAAAGTATCATGAAAGAAGAGGTTAATTTGTGGAAAACTGGAATTCAAAAGCTCAATTTATCACAGAATCACAGAATCACCTAGGTTGGAAGGGACCTCTTAAGATCATCTAGCCCAACCAATGCAAAAAAAGAAACAAAACCAACCAAACAAACCAAACAACAACACAAAACAACAACAACAAACAAACCACACAAAAAAGCCCAAAACAAGTCCTTCACCATCTCCCTAGGAATTATGGTGGCTTCATCCTGCTCCCCCCCCCTAACTGCCAGTTCAGGGGACTCAGTACTCGGGGGACACCCTCCTCCACTGCTAAATACTGAGGCAAAGAAGGCATTCAGTAACTCAGCCTTCTCCTCATCCTTTGTCACAATGTTACCTCCCATATCCAGGAGAGAGTGGAGGTTATCCCGGGTCCTCCTCTTGCTATTAATGTATTTANTCCTCTTACTATTAATGTATTTATAGAAATTATTTTTATTGTTTTTAACATTCAGGGCCAGGTTACATTCTAGCTGAGCCTTGGCCTTTCTAATCTTTTCCCTGCATAACTTTACTATACCTTTGTAATCTTCCCAAGTAGTCTGTCCTTTTTTCCAAAGGACATAAACTCTCCTTTTTTCCCTGAGCTGAGACCTTATATCTTTGTTCAGCCAGGCTGGTTTCTTCCCTCGACAGCTCACTTTCCTGCATTCAGGGACGGCCTTCTCCTGTGCTTTTAAGACTTCCTAATTGAAAAATGTCCAGCCTCCCTGGACCCCTTTGCCCTTCAGGGCTGCCTCCCAAGGGACTGTGTCAAGCAGACTATTGAAAAGACCAAAGGCTGCATTCTGGAAATCCATGATGGCAGTCCTGCTGGCTCCCCTTCTCGCTTCCCTGAGAATCAGAAATTCTATCATTTCCTGATCACTGTACCCCAGATAACCTCCGATAGCCTCCAACTGTTACATCCCCCACAAGTTCATCTCTGTTTACAAACAGCCCATCTAGCAGCACTCCTTCCCTAGTTGGCTCACTCACCAGCTGTCCCCATATCTATCTCTAAAAGAGGGTAAGTGGGGTATAGTAAAATAGTTAAAGATGTATAGAAAAGTTGCTTTTCTATTTAGCTATCAAGAAATGCCCAAGTTGAGAGTTATGGAGAAAAATATGTCCATGAAGTTATATGGAACCATATTTTTTAAGAACAGAATTCCCAGGGCATGAATACTAGGAATATTCAAGTACAGAAAGTCCTAGAAATTAGTTGGTTCAGCCAAGAAATGCATGTACGGATTATTGCCAGCGAGGTAAAAGTATCATATCTTGTACACACTGCAAAAACATTTCCTGGGAAAAAAAAAAAAACAAAAACAAACTGACAGAATTTGTAACCTCTGTATTTATTCGGTGGCTTGCTGTACTCTTCATTTTTGTGGTGTCAGGGATGATATATTTTTAAGGGAAAACAACCTCACTATTTTTTAAAACAATAATCTTTTTACTGCAAGCAAAAAACAAAAGCTGCTTGTATTTTGCAGGATTTTATTCCTGCCTGTCAAAGAACTATCAAAGCTGGCTGGATGTGTCTGCTGGCATGTCAGTGGTGGTGAAGTGACAGTATAGATACCTATAGCCTGTATGTATGAGCAAGAAAAGGCTACTGCAACAAAATCTGAAAAATTTCTGGAAGCAAGCCTTGTTCCAGAGTCAGGAACAAAATCAGGTTAAAGAAATACAGCACAACAACAAGAAAAGGACTCTTTGGTATATTAGCAATCCTGCAATAATACAGCAAGTATGAAAAAATTAAATGCAAAAACCAAGCTTCCAAGTTTAGATTTCTAAATAACGTCATAAAAAAGCAGCACAGAAAAGGGACAAGAATACATCTTTCTGCCAGCCAAATTTTTTTTAGGTATGCTAAAAGTGTGCTATGAAGGTTGCCTGAATGCACTGTACTCTGAGCAATACTCATTCTGCTGCTAAGTAGGAGAACAGTTGCATGTGACTCCTCATGTTTTTAGCAGTCAGCAGCCCTACAAATAGAGGCCAAAAATATATTAAAAAACACAGAGCCTTTGCAAATATTATAAAACAGGAAATGGGGTGTTGTGGTGCAATGTGACTTCTGGAGTGTTTTCTGGCCCCAGTGCCCACATTTGGAGGTCTTATGTGGGACTGAGTTATTTAATAGCAAATAGGTTTTTTAATAGCAAAAATTTCCAGTTCAGTTATAAACTTTTAAACAAAAGCCATTTATGCTAGATTGAGTTCCATCCTGTTGCTTTTCCCATCTTCTACTCTGGGGCTGCAAAATACGTAAGAACAAACTTTGTCATGCACCATCTGCTGAAATGACATTTTCTTTGTACAATAACCATATGATTTCAATTAGGGAACTTAATCTAAAGCACTCATTCTTACAGAGTGATAAAGGGTGTGTATGAAGTCTATTTAAATCAACAAAGACTGTGTTCTTAAACTTCTAATGCACATACTGGATTACAAGCAATGGGTAAAAAGACAACCTTATCATGTGTCAGTTATCACTTTGACTGCTTACTGACCTGTATACAGAAAGGGCTGCCCATGCTTGTTTAGAGGAATTATCATAGTTGAATTCTGCCTTACATGTGTCTCACCTGTCCACAAGGTCCACATCTACACTGCAACTTGAAAACACAAAGCAGGGGAGCTGAGCTTACTATAGCTCAAACAGGGAAATAGGAGTTGCTTCTATTAGGCAATTGAAGCAAAACCCTGGTGTGCTGCCAGGCATGGCTATGCAAAGCATTCCTGTGGTTGTCATCTTCGTTGCCTTGACACAGATATGAAGGACAGCACAAGAGCTGATGAAATGTCTGTGAGATCAGCTTAGGCAAGAAGGAACTACACTGGTGACCAAACCTGCGATTCCAGCACCATAACTGAACTTGTAAAATAAATAATTCCTGATGTGAAAATAAATCCTGTGTACACAGCACTATGGGAGGGCAGAGAGGGCACTTTCCAGAGACTTTGACCTTGACCCAGCAGAGAGTTCAACATAGTTGGGCTGGTTCCAAAATCTTTATAGACTGAAATCTGACTGAAATAGTTTTTTTTTTTTATTTTATCTCTCTCATAGGCTATGTATGCAGGACTGTTCATGAGCAGTTGTTTGCAAAAAAACATTACAAAGATTAGGAATGCTGTAAGATTTTATTTTTATGTAGTGGTCCCTTCCCTTCCCTTCCCTTCCCTTCCCTTCCCTTCCCTTCCCTTCCCTTCCCCTTTTCCCTTTAGATTGTCCTTGTTCTGACCAAAATACTCACAGGCTGGAATCAGAATTTCTTCTGATACCAGTAGTAATTTTCTTCCTAAGCCTCCCTAATTTTGTAGGCTATTATTTAATTTTTGTCCTCTCAACACATGGTAATAAAGGAGGTTTGGATTTGTGAGGAATGCCACTCTTTCTTAATTTCTGAAAAATCCAGAATATTTTTCTGAGCTTCAGAGAAAATACATGATGACTGGTATTTTTTCAGTGGGACCCAGTAGATGACTCAAAGGCTGTAGCCGATCCACCTATCATTTAGTTCTCTGAATGAAATTGGAGCAGGTGTTTGGAAAGCAGATTTTACCCTAAAAGCCAAATCTCTTGCCTAGTAAATGACCTGGCAATGACCTGAAAGTTGCAGATGTAATAGAATGGGGCATCACTGTCTGAAGACACAACTCCTGCTGTGCCTGCACAATCCAGCATGGTCAAGTACTGTCTCTCCTTTCACACAGGAGAGGGGACTCCAAAATTGAGACTCATCCCTCCCTGCTGTTGAGGTAGCACCAGTTTGTAAAAGTGGTGGTGAGATGCTTCACTGCAGTTAGTCAGGCTTACTGCGCTGAATAAAATCGCATCTCATGGATAATAGTGCAGCTCAGGTGATTCAGAGACACTATGAATTCTGGGAATATGGGGCCATAATTCAGTACGTATTCCTGGTCAGCACACAGAACATATTAGTCTAATAAATCTGACGTAGTAGACAGCACATAGTTACTGGGTCAGTAGAAATAAAGATAGCTCAGGAAGTACAAGGCTTTTGCTGAATAGATGGAAATCATTTAATAATCACCTCTTCCAGATAAGGGCTGTAGCTTCGTTAAAAACCAATGAGTGTTTTGCTTTTTTTTTTTTTTTTTTTTTTAATGTTGAAGCAAAATATATTGTAGGTTCTTTTCAAAACAATCTGAACCTTGCAGATTTAAGTCAATACAATAGATTTTGCATGTTTGTAATCTAATTGTGGTGCCTTAAGTGAAGCCTGAGAATTGGATTCTTGTATGGATATAAATTAGAAAGTATTCAATAAAACTAGTTTGAAATGAGTTTGTTACACTTTTCCCAAATGTTGCTGTAAGTAGATATTTTAACAGAGTAAATGTTTATCTCCTCTACTTATGTGATTGCTGTGTTTTTGCTTTCCAACACTGCATCATTTCCTAGTCTTTCATTTAGAAGGGCAATATAAGATGATTTTGGTTTGTTTCTTTTTTCTTTTCTTTGCAGATTAGGAATATAAATGTGATTTTTTTTTTTCCTTTCCAGATTTAGAACATAACCAGGACCAATTGTAGCCAGCATAGATAAGCCAAGGGGAAAATGAGATGAATGCTGCTCTTTTTTTTTTATTTATTTTTGAAAAAAAAAAAAAGTATTTTGTGCTGATAGTATGCCTTACGACATTTCCTTGGCCATCTGCACACTATAATTATCTTTCCTTCCTACAGTATTTTCCTCTGCTTATTTTTTTCTTTCCTTTTTTCTCCTCTCACCAGCCCCACACCCATAATATAGAAAATCTCTTCTAGAGTTAGCATTTCAGGTTCTTCATTTGTCCTTTTGTATAATAAGATTATGTATCATAGTCTGCATAGGCCTGGAGGAATATAATGATAAAGAATGGTTCTACTAGAAGGTACCTATTTTGCTCTATTCTTTTCTCTCTGATTGCAACAAGCGAACAAATTACTTGGAGTGACAGTATAAAATACATAATTTAGACCTGTGAAAAAAAAAAAAAAAAAAATGTATTTACTTTGAA
>VZRU01005488.1:150933-228036 GCA_013398155.1 Pedionomus torquatus | reverse complement strand
ATCAAAGGGCTGGAGCACCTCTGCTATGAAGACAGGCCGAGGGAACTGGGGATGTTCAGCCTGGAGAAGAGGAGGCTCCAGGGAGACCTAATTGCAGCCTTTGAGTACCAAAAGGGGGCCTATAGGAAGGCTGGGGAGGGTCTGTTCACAAAGGCCTGCTGCAATAGGACGAGGGGCAATGGACTTGAGTTGGAGAAGGGTAGATTTAAGTTGAATATTAGAACAAATTTCATTACTCTGAGAGTGGTAGAACACTGTAAGAGGTTGCCAAGGGAGGTGGTTGAGGCCTCTTCCCTGGAGATATTCAAGGTGAAGCTTGATGAGGCCCTGGGCAACTTGGTCTAGTTGGGGGTGTCCCTGCGACTGTGGGGAGGTCGGACTAGATGATCTTTTGGAGGTCCCTTCCAGCCTGGATGATTTGATGGTTCGATGATTCGATGATTCTATGAACTTGATGTCGCTTTATGTATGTATTGTATCTATTTCATTACTTCATTTTTATTTTATTATTATTTCATTAATTTCGTTTAGTTTTTCTGAAACTTGTAAGCCTCTTTATCTCTCTCCTTCCTCTCCTTGGAGTGAGAAGTGGGAGAGAGGATCTGTTGCCTTGTTGTCAGATAACCTGGACCAAACTGCAACAAAAATAGACACTAATCTTGTTTTATCCTCAAGTAATAGTGCCTTAGTCATTTGACAGAATTATTTGTATGAAATAATATTTAAGTTAAGCAATACATTAATATCTCTAATCCAACTAAGTTAATTTGCAAGAAAACAAATAATTAGATTGAGAACACACAATTTATTTATTCATGAAATTAAAACCTGACACTATAAAGAAATGAGCAAGTGTTATTACAAACTTTCAGCTGTGAGCTAATCAGTGTTTAACTGGCTGTGGAGCAGCAGTGCAATCTGCATTGCAATCTGCTACTGAATATGGTGCTATTAAAAAAAAGTCAGTTAAACAAAAAATGCTACAGAGAACTGCAATTATGAAAGTTAAATCAGAGTCATTCTATTCTAAATAGAAGTCTTTTAAAAGGATATAATTCTAAGGGGCTGTATATTGAACAGCAAACATCTGTAATCTGCAAAAGGCTGCAAAGTGAACGTTTAACTAAACGGTTAAGTGAGCAGTTGCACCCATATGAGCACTTTTTTTCCCTCTGAATTTGTGTTTTGAGGATGAACTCTGTGGATTTCTTGGCATATAATCAGGGCTAATCAGGGGGACTTTCCATTTTCCCTTGTCTGTTCATATAAACCCAATACAAAATTAATGGTTTTTTTCCTCTGTGCTTCAGTTGTAATTAGCATTTAAAAATTATTAGAAGGAGCAAGCAGATAATAGAAGAAATAGCATAAATGAAAAGAACATATGATCACTTAAACCATATCTTCATTTGGTCTTTGGATATGTGTTCACACATAAATCATGGTTCTGTTTATTTGAAAGTGAAAGATATCAAACCTAATAAGCTCAAATCAACAAAATTGTCAAATACTTTATTTCTGTATTTCAGCACACTCAGAGAGCACAGTCATTTGAAAAATTTTATTGGTAGTTGTTACAGAGATAACATTAAACACATGATATTTGCTTATTGGCACTGTTAGTTATTTATTGGTGCTAAGAGAATAGAGATATGGACCAACGCTTTATTTTCATAAGATTCGTAGTATTTTCAATTTTTTTCTGTGTAAGATGATTTCTATGTAGAAGATATAGAGACATAAACAAAATAATTAAAATAGTTGGCCTAGGTACCAAGAGCAGTATGGATACAACATAACAGAACTTGTTATAGCCAAGTTATTTAAGCACTGCTCAGGATCCTATGAATGGTTTTTCAGCTTTTGTTGAGCTCTTTGTTTATTAAGGTATTTACTAGATTATTGAAAGGTGCTTTGCATTTGGCAACAAAAAGTTTAATTGTGCTTTGATTGCAAGGTAGATTTACCCTTCACAATACTGTCTGTTGCACTGTGTACCGCTGCAGTGAACAAGCTGTACACAATACAGTTGATGGTATTTTGACCTAGACCGAACAAGGTGGATTGCTTTTAAAACTTAGGCTTCCATGCCTCCCTCACTCCTCCCCCTCCTTTTTTCCCCCCTCACCTTTACAATGGGTCAACATACAGTGAAGCTACCTTCATATGATGGGAACTTCTGCAGTTTGCTTATGTGGCAGCTGTAGTGAAATGACTGTAGAGAGAGGCAAAATCCAGGAAAATGCTGCTCACCACCTGAGGAAAAGCTGACCAATGTTTATATATGAGTCAGAACATCAACAGGATCACTGTCAAGCCTGACCACAAATTTAATCTATGTCCTGGGTTACCATACTAAAAAAAAATGGATTAGCAAATTTGAAAAAAATAGTGGGACCCTGTAACTTTAACAGGCATTATCCTTTGAAAGCTGCCAGAATCCAAATGACACAGTGGAAATGTATAGTTAGACTTTGTTCAATAAACATGGGTAGTTGAATAGCAAATTTTCTTTGTAATTTTTTTTTTATATAAAAGTGTTAGATGCCAAAACAGCCCACTTGTTTTCCAAAGAGCCATTGGAGCTTTTGTAATTTCTGGAAATATTTCTATGTGGCATAAACTTATGCTCTGTTAACACAGTGGTGAATTAATTAGACACAACTGGTGCTTCTTGGGATTTCAAACTACATTTAGCAGAATCATGTAGCTCTGCCTATGCTCATTGAGAGAGAGTGGGTTTGAGTGATCAGCAAAGGTTGGCAAATTTAAAGTGGATCTGATGATCACATGATGAGGGGATACATCTCTACAGACCTAAATACGTCATCTGCAGGCAGAGGAAAGGGATCTGAAATTAAGTGCCTTTAGCAGTGATAAAACTTTCTGGGATACCATCAGTTTTGTCATTACTATATTGTATCTCCTAATGTAATTTAGAGCTTCTAAAAATGCATGCAGGAAATAGTTTCTTATTTCTTAATATTCAAGCTTGTATAGAAACATATATTAGATGTAGAAAATTTTAATATGCAAATTGATAAAGGCCAATGTGAAATACATCAACTTAGCATGATGTACAGAAATATTTACTGGGAAAAAATACAGCTATGTATAGACCCTAGTTGTGCTCCATTTTGCATGACGCTTTGAGTCATTACTCAGCTTGCTGTACAGAAAATGCCAGAGACAGAGACACTGAACTGTCTTAGGGAATAAAAATAAGCAATATTGTTCTGTGGCATTCATTTTTGGTCAGTTGAATTAAGCAATCTTTAGAAAAAAAGAACTTGCACAAAAATAGTGATAATAGGTAACAGGTTGCTAGTCGGCTGATGGAATTCAAGATTTTATAATTTTTAGCAACACACAAAATGTGCAGCTGTATTGCATAGTTTCTATGTTCTGTCAAGTCACTTCTCATTCTTTTCAATTTTATTAGTGTGAGCACCTTAATCTCTAGGAATAATACAGCAGTCTTATTTGGTGATGGCAATTAGGATCTAATCTGCCATAAATTCTAATAATATGCTTTTAAAGAAAAATAATGAAGTAGCACTACCTGAATAGTATCTGAAACAGAGAAAGAGAAAATATTATACAGGAGTTATATGCTATGTTAAGTTGCTCAACCATAAAATAAAGTGATTCAACAGCAACAGAAACACAGGTGGCATTTCATGTCTAATTCTTATCTGTACAAGAGAAAGAAATAAATTCACTTATAGAAGGAAGTCAGCCTGGGATATGATTTTCACCTTATTTTCTCAGAAAAGCTTTATTTCTTATACCTGCAAATTCATGTGTGTGACTTCTACGCAAAGAGCATCATTTAAGAAACTCTGAAATAAAGTGGGGAATATAGATATTTTTTTAATCATTAGTTTGCCCCCAAACGTACATACGTCTATTGCAAAGCATGTCTTCTCATAACTGTCTTTTTGTTTTAGGTTTTACAGTAAGTAACAAAGATGCTTGCTCTTCTTCTAAATTAATTTTCCTGCTCAGCATATGTTGTCTTCTCTCTTCCTATTGGATTCCCCCAACCTTAGTATTATTACTAGAGGAAAAAGGATAGGAGAAGATAAAAGGAAGTCTACATCTTTTCATATAGGAGGAAAAGTTTTTCAGGCAATCAGCAGATTCTTCTGAAATACTAGAGGCTGACATCTGGTGCTGAATTATCCTTGCAGTATAATAACTTCAGTCTTTGAGGCACTTAAATATGGAAAGATTGGAGTGTAGTCTCCAGATGATTATTTTAATCTCTTGGGTCACAAGAAGACCAGCTGCTTTGCTTCAGATGTTAACAGGATGAAGGAAGAAACTGAATGCTTGTTTCCCAAATCCCAGACTAATCCCCCAGATGCTAAAATGTTTCATCTTTTCATGTAAGACCACAGCATAAGTACATTGCATGAATGGACCAGAAAGAACTGAAATACTCTTTGAGGGTACTGCAAGGTAAAATCTGTTAGTGGGTTGACATGCAGAAGCCATCTCCCAGAGATCTAGTTTATGAACCGCACAGGAATTGGGTGCAACTTAGAAGCTGTGTGATGGCAAATAAAAATAAAGCAAAAAAATTAAAAAAAAAAAAGAGATGTGGGGGATACAAAGCCAAAATGGAACTTTAACTGAATTAGCAGCTGCCTTTTTTCTCTGCTATTTACACACAGAAACAAGAAAATTTTGCTACTCATATCACTTATTTCCAAGTTGGTTTTGTAGGTACATCACTGTATGAGCCTAAGTCGCATCATATGTTCGTTGTTATACAAAGAAAAAGCATTTTGATAATGCTTTTAGAATTGCTTCAGGAGAATAATGTATAATTTCATACAGCTGCCTAACTCAGTTAAAAAAGCTTCAGAATTAATAATATTGCAGAATTCAAGACCTCTGAGTGAGTCTTACAACTTTATGTCAATTGTCAGACAATATATAAATGGCCAAACAGGCAAATACTTCAGATTTGTATTAATGATTAAGTGATTAATTAAATTTCTTATATAAAGCTGAACGCCCTGATTTAACAAAATGAAAATTCAGATTGGAAAGGTCCTCAACCTCAGCAATATTTAAAAAAACTCACAATTAGTTTTCTGGAATGTATCACCTTTCATGTGCACAGACCTTTCTGAAAACTTAAACTACACACGTCTGCCAGTATTTAGAAAAAGCTTTTTACTTATCTTTTTACTTATCTTCTGATAGCTGTAATTACAATAAATATTTCTATTTTATTCTTTTTAATTTTCAACCGGTGACATCATAAACAATGCCTATGTGTTTGTTTCTTGTCATTCTGTCCCTTACATTCTAATTAACCCTCTGATATATATGGACTGATATTTTGATACGCACAGTGGCTGAATTTGTTTGTTGATTAACTTTCGGCAGTTCGGTTACTCAGAATAGCTTTCAGCTTTTAAGTCAAGTTTGGAACCCAACCATCATGAACAGATTGTTTATTATAGCATTCCAGTCTAGCAGAGGACTTCTATTGTTGTCATCATTCTGTTTGCTGCTTAAAAATACCTACTATTTCTCTGAAAAATCAGTGAAAGAAATACAGTCATATCATTTTAGCTGTTGTCTCTGCATATTTATCCAGAATTAGCTTGCTGTTATGCCACAAATAAGTGAACAATCTCAGAAACTGTTCTTACTTTACATGTGGCATATGGCAATAGTACCAAATCCCAGCAGACTTCCAACTGCTATCATGACTATAATCACCCCTGAGCCAAACAAATATTTAAGGAGAAGAGTTTGAGATATGTGCTGATTTAGTACACTGTAAAGAACACAGGAGTGAGAAATTTATAGAAAATTCAAACTTGTTGAATTTGTTGCCAGTATATCGATTGAAAGAGTTAACTATTTCCTATGAGGTATGCAGAGGAATTCAATTAGATAAGCTAAACTAGAGAAACCAGTTGCTATTCCCTTCCAGATGGGAAAAGACCAAATACTGGTTTTGTTACTCAGAAAAAGGCTTTGGAGCAGATGAGTGTTCCAATTCTGAAGTTTCAAATCCGCCACTGACTGAAATGCTGTATTTGTTGCAAGATCTTGGTTTTGGTTGCTACCATATTTTCATCTTTATAACAATTTTCATTAAGTTTTTCTCAGTTTTGCTCTGCATTTAATGAGCTGAGGTGGTTATTACAGTGCCAAACACTAGAGTGCTTAGAAGTTTGCACTTCCTTTCTCTAGGGCAAGATTCATAGCACATGATTTAAACAGCAAGTGACATCTATGAAAGAGAGATACAGATTTGCCTCTGTTCTACACTAATCTTTAAAGGTGCACAGTTCCATTACTATTAAAGGAAAAAGTAGGAAGAAGGCAGAAAAAACTCTCCTTGATCTTTTCCATGTAACCCAACTGCTTGAATTCAGTGGGGTAATTGTTAGTCCTTTTCGAGGACAGCAGTTGAGTCTCACTTTTATAGGCAACTGAAATAGTGTTTGAGCAGAATTAAGGAAAAAATTAACATTAGCTATTTACAACTGTAATAACCCAAAAGTTATACGGGGGATAATAAAGGAGGTATTGAAACATATAGCTTAATTTCAAATTTGTATACCACTTTTAGACATAGTCCTGAACAAATCCAGATGCATCCTAAAAATAATATTACTATTAAGAATAAGCCTCTAGAAGATTAGAAAATAGAACAGATGAAAAATCCACTTGCTGCAGGGTAAGAGTAGCTGAATAAAGTGATCAGTTTGCAAATGTGTGCAAAAGACATCATCAGACACCTTTTCTGAGTTATATTTCTTTGTGAATAATTGTGTAGCTAAATTTAATCCAGAATGTCATAGTTAAATTTTGGATTTTTTATTCCTACTTCCTGGCAGCTGAGTCGTTCCATAACCAGTTTTCCAGACTCTTCTTCTGTACTTCATTATTTTTTATTTTTATATTATTTTAATGTTTCAAATGTCAGGCCACTGGATGTCTTTGATGTGGAAAATTGTGTCCAGATTCCCTCATAATCTACTATTTCAAAAAATGGAGGGAAAAAAAAAAAAAAAAAAAGTGAGTCTGGCAACTTTCTACACATTCTGTAGCCATCTGGCCCCCGTTTATTGTTACTGCATATTACGTAAATTTTGCCGAGGCCACTCCAGCCTATTTCTCTAGTGTCATGAGGAAACTTAGTCTACCTTATTGCTCCCAAATAACATGGGCTTTTGGAGGCAAGAAGAAGTTTTAGGTAAAGTATTTGGAAATCTAATTTTCAGAGAAAATGGGAAGGGGTGGGCTGTCAAGCCCATGATGCACACTGGTTTCTTCTACTTGCAAAGGCAGCTTCTCTCACATTCAGTAGGAAAGCACAAGAATTGGTATGTAAGTTGCAGCATCTTGACAATAGCTCTGACTAGAACTGTTTTGTCCTCCACTTTTCATGGTCTCCTAGCATACATATTGTGTGTTTGTTTCAATTTAAAAAAGTTCTTATGTTATGCTTCTGGAGTGATGTGATATGATGGACTGTAAGTTTGTGACAGAAGTTTTGTTGGCAGAAAGGAGGTGACTGAATGTATTTGCTTAAACTATAAAAAGAGAAAGTCTTAGCAGGCCCTAGGCAGGGCAGTGATCACACTGAGATACTTCCGAAAAACACAGTAAAATTGATGCAAATTAAGTTGGGGTGTGATTTTAAAATTGATTGGTTATCTGCACTAAATCCTTCTGTGGGCACTGATTTAAAAATAAAGTGATTTTAACTTGTTTTTCTTAACTCCCTAAGTTTCTGAATATGGGGTTAATGGCACTAAACTGACAAGGTTTGCCATTCTGATTAACTTTCTTGACTTGAATTCAGTAGACTTGAAAAGAACAAGAGCAGATTTTCAGGCAGAGCAATGCAAGAGTGAATTATTCAGTCAACCCAATGAAAATCATATACTGGTATCTCTCTTGAAGGATCCTGACTCTGGAAGTATTGAAGTCACTCTGCATCTGGAAGCTCATTAACAGCCAACTTTTGCTTCCTTTTAAGTGTTAGTGAAAAGGTTATGTTACAAAACCTTCTACCTTTGATTCCAAATGGAGAAAGGTATAAAATCATGTTTCAATGGTGTTTACTTCCAGCATATAAGCAAAATATGAACCTTACTGTGTTTTAAAATATAAAAATGGAGGAAGCTTTCAAACTTCAGCTGAGGTATATCTCTTTTTTGCAGACCGGTGTAAAGCAAATCCCTTACTTGCACACTGTATTGTCAGCTACTGAGCTGCCGCCTGAAGTATTGTGGCACATGCTGATTTTTTTCAATTCTTTTAACTGTGGTTCTGTTCTGCCTTTTTTTTTTTTTTTTTTTCTATACTGTGCTGAGGCAAAGAAAAGGTTCTGCTACAGGTTTTGATTTTGCAAATCTATTGGGGATTACCTCCTTAGAAACATGATATTTTGTACCATGAAAGTACAAAGAGAACTGCCATGCAAATAAAAAATTTTGGATTATCAAAAATCCCTTAAAGTTAACAGTTTTTTGAGCAGACCTAAGTTATAAAGGTATTTTACTTCCTCAGGAAAATAACATATTATAGTGTATTGAGAGACTAAAATCAAGCTAAATGAAAATACTTGAATTTTGATTGGTTTTGACCAGCTGAGTTATATGCCACTACTGGAAATCAGTGTTTTATTCACTGGACCTTTTTTATTATTATCTTTTTAATAAGACATAAACATCCTTTTTAGAAGGGTTGACTTGATGCAATTATACCAAAGTTGAGATTTTTCAGCTCATTTTAAAGAGGAACTGAGAAACATGAGAAACCATTCTTGTCTTATTGCACTGGCCACAATCTCCACAACATATATTCATCTGAAAAATTGTCAGATGATACTTTGTAGAAATCTGTGTGATTGAATTTTACATGACTGTGCTACATTCATAATGATTATACTTCATCAGACTGTAGCAGCACGGAGATCAAGACAGTGTTAATATTTACTGGAGAAACTAGGTAGGCATCATTAATCTGTGCCAGAATTTATGAACAGTTTTCTACTAGTGCTGGTTAAAAACTAGTGGAGGTCTATGTGCATTAGTGACTGACTAGCCCAGACAGAATGTTGGAAAAGCCACCTAATGCTGGCTAAAACTGAAAGAATTTAGGAAATATGGAATAGGTTAACAAAATCTAGATGTTGTTATACTTTAATAACAGTTTCCTACATTTAAAAAATGGCACAGTGAGGAGTTTTTTTTTTTTTTTTTTTCTTTTAATTACCTAATTGGCTTGGTAGACCAAGCTACTTTAGAAAATAAATCATGCAGAAGATTAATTTTTTTTTTTTGTATGATTCTAGATGCCATACCATTTTATAAACTATCTTCCTGTGTAGCTCAGTGTAATATTCTTACTTAATGAGAATGACAAAGGCACCACAAATGTCTAGTTTTTAAGTAACTCAAATTTACATATTTGCAAAGTATCAGTTTACAATAATTTGCTTTTTTAAATTAAAATAATAAACAAAGTGTATGACTACTGCTTAGATCCAACAGCAATTTGACTTGCCACTGCATCAGAATTGAAATGTCATCCCTGTCAGCTACTCAGTTGGCTTAAGTAAATAAGACAGGTACTTCTGAACAGCCACAAAGTTGCCTCGAATCGACAAAAAGCCTGAAGTGAAAGAAAAACTGATCTAAAATATTACTATTAAGCTAAACTTTTGATCTTGTTGTAGCTCTTTATTGTCTCTGTTTCTTATCAAGTGCTTCCTTTATCACCTCCTCCTCAAAGCTGTATATAGTCTGTAAAGTTCTCATTTTTTTTAGCAGAATCTTCACAAAATTTTTCAACAATTCTGTTGGAAATAAAGGTAATTACATAGCATTCATTTTGCAGCTACTGTATGAGGTCCGGGTGATTACATAACTAATTTCTGTCATAAGTAGACTTCCCACAGAAATAATCATCAGTTATAAGACTTATTGAAGAGTGAGAAAGGGAGGGGAAGAGAAGGAGAAAGCAGAGTATTATTAAGAATTTGACAAAGTCCAACACATTTCTGAGAAACGTGTCTGGTTTTACTACTTTATTTGTCTCTTACTTTTTTATTCTTCTTACCTACTGCCTTCATTTTATGAGACTGAGGACAAATGCTAATGAGGCTATAATTGGCCTAAACCCCAGAAGATTACTTTGGAGAATTTGTATTTCAAATGCAGGAGTTACATTTTTGCACATAATTAACAGGTCAGTTAAACTAAATAACTCCTTGCTGCTGGTAAGGCATATGCAGTCAGATATAACCTTACTTTACTCCTACATACGCCTACTTCAAAATTATTTGTTAAAAGGAAGAGATTTAAAAACAGTGTTTATGAAGGAGGAAATCGTTATGCTCAGTAATGATTTTTTAAAAAATAATTAGTTATATAAATCTTCTTGAGTTTTGCTTTTGTTATATGTCTGCGTGTTTTTCTTGGGGAAATTTTTTCACATTTCAAGGCTTTCGTTCCTCTAACTAATGCTGGCACTGCAGAAAGGATAGATGCATACTTAGTTGTTATAATGCCATAATAATTTGCTTTTATAAAGTGGTAATTACAGAGTACTGCCTTCCCTCCAATTTATATTTAGGGTGCTCTAGAAAGGAAAGATACTTTCACAAAATCTTTTCCAGGACTCAGCCTCATTAAGGGTCACACAAGTGGAGGGACAGACACAAGTAGATTCATCTTAATTCAAACAATTCTGCTTAAAGCACAACTCAGTACAAGGCAGAGATTAATAGTGGTCTTAAAAAAGGCTTGTCTATCCCAATGAGATGTTTCTCTCTCTAATTCTACCACATCCTGTAGCCCTTGTCAAATGTGTCTAGTTTAGAGTCCTTTTTCTCAGGTGTGACTACACACACTATTGAGGTGAAAGCTTTCTAGGAATGAATTTTTACTTGATAATCCTGTCTTCCAAAATCCCAGTAACAAGTCATGACTCCCTCTGTGATGGTTCAAAGCTATATTGCTTAGTTTGGAGTGGCCATAGCAGTGTGAAGGAACTCGAGATGTAGCATGAGATGTTTCGGTTGCTGCTGGTCCTCTGGGACGGAAGGCAAGGGGAGCATTAATACATCCAGCATGGTCACAACCGTGAACTGCTAGACTTCCTGCTGTGAAAGCAAAAACAAGCATGCGAAGTTTCCAGTGATGTACATTCCCACTACTCTATTTCTATCAGCAACTGCAAAGCAGCATTGCTAGGCTATAAAAGTTATTTCTGCTTGCTATTTCTGCAAGCACATGATGATCACACAGAATTTCTTTATGAAGAAGCAGACCCATCAAACCAAAAAAGCTTGCACAAAACTTCCAATGTTAGCATCAAGGGACATCGATGATAAAGGAATGGGTAGCCATCACAGGTGGAGAGTCACAAGCTAATAGACATTTGCTAATCAATTAAGTATGTAGTCCTGGGGATATGAACAAGGTATCTTAAGGCCATTTCTGAAGACATAGGGGAGTAATGTTTACTGAGTCCTTTCACATCCCTTTCTCTCCTTCCCTATCTTCTTCCTGTGGGTGTTTGTGATGACATAAAAGGTCAAGATGGGATGGCATTGCTTGTTTACTTTGAGTAAGTATGGAATAAGACAATAATATAGGGAAGGTAATTTTTCCATACTCTACTGCTGCTCACGTTCACTTGTACATATTTTTGAGAATTTCTTCATCTGTCAGCCAGTTATTCCAATTTTTATCAGTTCATCTGCTTGTTTTTGCTAATGAGTGCTACCATTCTTTAATGTTCAAAATGGAATGACAAATTTTACAAGCCTGAGGCTTTGATGTTTCAGACTAGGGGGAGCGGGGAGGTGTATTTGCAATGGAAACACAAAGATAACATTCATTTTATTAAAAAAAAAAAAAAAAAAGAAATTAAAAATATTCTAACAGCTTGACATACTGGATTGAGTAACAGAAGACTAGAAAACCACATTAACCAGGATGGCAGTAACTTCTGTTATCAATGTTCTTAGTTGGAATTTGAGAATAAGGGGATAAAGAAGAAACAAGGGATCCAGTAACAGACATCTCTGGGTGATGGAGAAAGAAAGCATAGGAGGGAGAGAAAATAAATTATTACTTATGAAATCATTGTAAGTTAGATTTCAGAGTTTCAACTTCAAGTAAATTCCCTGACTAGGCTGAAATGCAGCTGGCATTTGTGCTTAAGACTTAGGATATGTTTGGTCAGCAAATTTGACAAGTATAAACTCAGGAACTCAGACCTCAGTCTAACTGCTGATGTCACCATATCCTTGGGAACCCAACCAAATGTTGCCCACTGCAGTTCACTGGCTTCCAGGTCTGTAGTTGCACCACAGTGTATGTGTCCAAGTTAGCTTCAGTTACACACTAGTCTAACTCTACTGTAGACAATCATGCTAAATATGAAACATGTTAATACTAGTCTTCCAGATAGTCTTTTCTGTATTTAAGCATGTTAAATGTGAAAAAGATTGGTTTGTAACTGTTGTACCTTTAACAAAATTCCTGGAAAAGAAAACAGAAAATCAAATGAGGAATTCGTCAAAGGTTTAAACAACTTTCAGGAGTGTTTCCCCTAATATCAGAGTCACTACCAGCTGCAAATTAGTCTTGAATACTCTTTCTCATTGATGCAGTCTGTGGCTGCTTGTTAAATGAGCTTACAAGCATCACAAAATTGTTTTGTTCCTTCTAGATTTGATCCTTCAGTCCTGGTTAGGAGTCAAGTGCTGATGTGAGTGACAACTCATCAGTTCAAAAATAAAACGCAACGAATACATGATGCTGAAAATATCAGTGGTATGCTGCTGCTTAGAGATGTTTGCATGCTTTAGCCATGTGAATCTGATGAGTTGCCTGGCTGAAGGTAGTTGTATTCGGAGGTTCTCAGCACGTCACTAAACCAGACTGTTTTACTGGGAAGGAGTGTGCATGTGATTTTTTTTGTTCATAGATTTGGCATTTAACAGAGCTTCAGTCTGAACCTATATTTCTCCTGTGTCCAATCTGAACATCTTTATTTGATACCTTAACCACTGAACTCCTAAACCTTTTGTGCTGCTCTAAAGAACCCCATCCCATGGTCACATCCACTGACAAAGAGCAACAGATCAACTCTTAATTGCACATCAACATATATCAAATACACAAGAGAGAACTCTGTGGGATGTGAAGGTATTCTTGTCATTCTGCTCTCTAAATGTAGACAGAAAACACACTATAACATCTCCGTAATGTTACCCGCCCTCGTCTTTTAAGAATATTAGAAATAGGGTATTGATTCCTAAACTACATTCTCCTATCTTCCCAAGTTAAAATATAGATTTAAAAGTGCCATAGATGAATATGTTGGCTTTGGAGAACTGAAAAGCAGACTGCAGAGATGGGAAGTAATTGAGGAAAGACAAGTCAGGCACAATTAAATAATAAAACCTTACAGATAACTTGATGTGCTAGTTCACCTCTAGAGGATGCCAAATTTACTCATATTTCCAAGCCCAGGGCTCATGACATGCACAGGAAACCTTGCAGCTGTAGTTTGAAGGGAGTTGAGTACCTCGAGATTACTCAGTGTCAGGAGAGAAATCACGTTGAATGTCTTTCTGCCACAATGAATTTTATAAATTAAAAATGTGTGCCTTAGGCTTACACTTTTCAGACTGCAAAAAATAAACTTTCCAAGTTGGTTAATTTTAAGTTGCTACTTTGCATTCCTTTAGATACACGTCTTCTTCATTCTACCCCTTTGACTTCATCAAAAATACTTGATATAGTCATATTTTACCTGGCGATTATAATCGTGACAGAATAGTAGTTGCACCTAAGGTGCAATTGTAACTATACAAAAATAAGAGACAATGGAAATGGAATAGCTTTAAGGAATGTTAGTCTTTCTGGTATGCAAACAGACACTACAAACCATTGCCAGCTGTAAAAATATATGAATTACTAAGAGAAAAGCACTGTTGTAGATTATCCCCTATGGTAGAATCTTTTCTAAAACAGTTTTGGCTATGGTCTGCAGTTCAGTTATGTTTTTTAAAAAAGCTTGAACTGAGTGTAGTTGTTTTGAAAAAGGCAAGAGGAAAGGAAATCTTTGCTCTTGGGACTTCCACTGAGAAAATACTTAGGCAAGAAAAAAAAATCTTAAAAGTTAATGCCAAGATCAAAAACTTTAAATGTAAGTGCATTAAAAAGAACCTTGGCACAGCACTACTTTATTCTTCTTCATGCACAAAGTATGCAAGCACTACTTTATTCTTCTTCATGCACCCTTCTTGGTGTCATCTGCTCACAGCCTTCCTTCTCTATTGAACCAATACTTTCCTTTTTGATTCCTGCTACTTCTTTTATTGTTACATTTTGATCTTTGCTTGTCAACAGCCTGCACGTTAATAAGCTGCATGTTAATGTGTGCCTTGGTCTTTTTTATTTTGTTTCTACACACTCATGATGGGATTTCAGCCTTAACATCTGATACAGTTACCAGTTGCTCTGTGCTCCCTTTATATGTTTGTAGTAAGTGGACAACTGTATTTTAATCTTGACCTTTTATTATAAATGTTATTTTTTCTTTCTTTCGGGGAAAAAATTATGTTTGCACCTCTAGTACTGTACATTCATACTGTACATATTGTATGTATTCTATGTGTTCTTCTTGCACAAGAAATAGCCTTTCTAGATAAACCTGTTGAGCTTTCAGTAATTTATTATATGTTTCCTTATTGAATTTCTAGTTCTCTATCTGGAAAGTTAATCTTTTTGAGGTCAAATGGCAGGGAATCAAGGAACACAGATTTAATTTTTTTCTTGTGTTTTAGGGGAGGTTCTGGGTTTTGATTTTGATGTTTGTTTTTTTTTTTTTTTGGTGTGCAGATGTATTCTTAAAATAAAAATATCAGATCTTTTTTAACTACCACCATCAGTAGTGCTCTAGCATGTGAATCCCTCCACCCATTGATCAAATTTAAGGTCTACTTTTCAGAAGAGTCAGAAATTCCCTCCCAACCTGTTCATTCTCTTACATGACAAAGCTTAACCTAGACAGAATTCCAAATAAAATTCACTGTTCCCTATGGAAGAATTAAGGACTCTTAATTCTAAGCTTAGCAGGAGAAAATAAACTCTATTTCTAAGGGAAAAAAAAAAGTTTGGTTTCCTGAGTGGAGACAGCTTTTATGATTCAGCAGCCACTATTTCTCAACTGCAAGATGCCGCTGATTAAAATGATCTTTTACTCCAGTGACTGCATCCATGAGAGCTCAGCAGTCTTGTAGCTTGGGGAGAAAAAAATTCAGAGGCAGAAAGAAAAAGCCATGTTCCATGAGAACGACAACAAACTATTGACAACTGATACCTGGTAGCTGTCATAGACTACTGGAGCTCAGCAGCAACAAGTGAGTGGCAATGACTACTGGATCACAACATCTGTTGTTTGTCTCAGAAAATGCTGAAGACTCATGTGATCCAGCAGTTAGTTATGTACAGTAATGAGATTTTGCCTACCAGGTTGGCCAGGTGTCCTTGATCCAGTCATGATGTGTGCCACTGAAAGCTAGATTTCAGGTCTGTTCTACTGCATAGCAATGGTTGCACAGAGGCAAGAGATGACCTTGGTCTAGTAACCTCCCTTTGTTTAAAATACAATAGTCACAGAGGGTTGGCTGATACTGCATGCTGAAGAGGTGAGACCTTATGTCTCTGAATCACAGAGCTGCCAGCCGCCCACAAAGCTCAAAAATCAGCAGGAGCTGTCAGTCAGGGGCTGCGAAGGAGCCATAACAGTGATCATTTGTCTAGAAACATATTTCCATTATCAGAAACTGGACTCACAAGTTCCCTCCATGCACAGAAATCTAGTTTCCTTAATGAAGCTGACAATCCCAAAAGGTAACGGATACATAAAAGCAGCAGTTTTAGTGGAAAAATCTACCTCAATGGGTAGCTACAAAAAATAGAACACCTGAAACTAAAAGCTTTAAAGTAAAAAAAAGGAGTAGAACGCCTTCCCACCCCCCAAAAAAAAGGAAAAGAAAACAACCCAAAAACCTTTTGTATCTCAGTTCCCCATTGCAGAGAACAGAGAGTTCGAGAGACTCAAATTAATCTTGAAGGGGTTGCAGGTGATGCCTAAGGCTACTCTAAATTGCTACAAAAACACATTATTGGGCTTTGTTTTTACAATGCCTAGCACAATGAGGTCGAACACCTGGCTGGTCCCTAGACAAAATAATAACCATGATTAATGATACTTATATCTCAGAAATTATGTTTGGCTTTCTAATCTTTTGCTACAATTAATTCACTTTTGCCATGATGAGCAAGTTAAATAAACTGCACATTTCAGTTGTTTTTCTAGGGGATTTGGAATCCTTTTTCTCCATTATCTTGGTCTAAAATTAAATTTAATGGAATATGGCTATTGATTTCAGTGGATTTTGAAAGAGGCTACCTAAGCATTGTCCTGGAAATGTTGCTTCTCCTTATTTGCTTATGGAATAAACAACTCTATAACACATTATCTCTCCTGTAACATTGTAACATAAAAGAAATGCTATTCTAAGAAATACTTAGGACAAAACTGATATTGTACTTTTCAGGTTTAAAAAGGGCACAGAGCTACAGGTCCCTATTGCAGACTGTTTCCTTTAGACATTGCTAAATTTTGTAGTAAGATGAAAGTCTTTTTCTGAAGTATATGGGTTTATCACATGACCTAGGTGACTATTTGCTGAATGATATGGCTTAAAAAGAACTAACTAAGACTCAAGATTTATTTTGCCAAACAGAATACAAAAGCAGTTGCAGAAAGGCTATGTCTTTACTTTGGCTTTCACTTTTGGCTAAAGACAAAAGACAGGAAAAGGTCTGGGAAAGATAACTTTTGCCGTTTTATGTCTGGGAAAAAAAAAAAAAAAAAAAAGCAGCAGTGTGAGAAATTAAGCAAAGAGGAAATCAAACAACTTGCTACAGGCCAATGGCAAAGTAAATAACCATAACTAGATCTCAAGTCCAAACTGTGGATAGAGTAGCATACAGCATGGATCATCTTATTTAATACAGATCACCCAGGAAGATCAAACAGGAAAACAGAGAAGAAATGACAAACAAAATGACCAAAAAAATGACAAACAAATGATTTCAGAAAAAACATGAGTAACTTGAAGGAAGAAACACTAAGGCAAATAAAGTACAATTTTAAGGACTGTCAATTGCTATTTGCACAGCAAGAACAAAACTTTAGCGATTTAGAGGAGGCTACAGGTTTGCAGATATTGAAAGAGTATATTCTCCTGCATATGAAAAGCAGGAATGTTTTCAGGGAAAATAGATTAAAGAGATGGTGAATGCTGTAATAAACTGCTGAATAAAATAAAGAAATGGTTAATAACACAAAATGGTCTGACAGGCAGGGCATGGGCCAGAACATTAAAGACTCAACGGCAAGGAAAATATGATTATGTATGATTATATGTTGAACATGCAGCAAAGAAAGAATCTAAGAGGGGAGAGGGAAGGACGTGACCTTAACAAAGTCAGCTTTTAAGAAGGCTGTTAAGAAAGCATCTCCATAAGCATGAGAGGTTCAGTAATTTGGCCTTGCAATAGAAAATATTCTAAAATCAGTAGAGTATATGTTCCCATACTCCAGTTCTCTAGATTATTTGGCCTGAATATAGACTGATTTATTTAATACCTTTGAAAGATCATCCCAGTATTTTATTTACCTTTAGTTTAACAACAAAATACAATAAGTATTAATATATTTACAAACACATGTGGATTTAAAATTCTGTTTATAATAAGCACTTAGTGACTTTTTGCAAGTACCTGTCAAAATACTATCTTCATCTCCAGGAACCTAAAAAGTTTTTAGTTCTTTGAATGCATCATGTAAGACTTAAAATCCCTGTTTCTGAATCCAAACTTTAGAATCTAGAGATTTTCCACCACTTATTCTTCTCAATAAGAATTCAACAGCACAATAAACTTGTGATAAGTGTTGCTAAGCAATCAAAGTTTTGGTCTGTTCTAAAGCAATTTAAGTAAAACGACTAGCTGCCTGCTACAAAATTGTGAAAATGTTTACTCCCAATTAATCTGCAAATTATCTAAGAAATTATCTAAAATAATTTAACATATTGTATCTTTTGAATAAAAGTTAAAATAAAAAGTAACTACGTGTTTGTTTGACATATAATATATGAAGTCAGATTCCCTAGTTTAGATAAAACAGCATCTGAAGTAAATTAAACGAGGGGAGATTTAGATTAGATAGTAGGAAGACATTCTTTATTGTGAGGGTGGTGAGACACTGCAGCACGTTGCCCAGAGGAGTTGTGGATGCCCCATGCCAGGAAGTGTTCAAGACCAGACTGAAGGTGGCTTTGAGTGGGAGGTGTCCCTGCCCATGGCAGGGTGGTTGGATTGCAATGATCTTTAAGGTCCCTTCCAAGTTATCATTCTATGATTCTATAATCATAATTGACACATAAAATCCTGAAAAAAAAAGACATTTTGTGACCTAATCTGTTAATATAAATTAAATAAAATGCAGTTTGGGTTTCATAATATGCGAAGACAACAATTATTTCAACACTTTACAATGAAGACAGCATAACACTGAATACCGAAAATTTGTTTTGCACCTGTAGAAGCTGTAAAGCATGTCAGCACTGTCAAGCTGAACAATTTGCTTGAAGTGGTGTGTGAGACATTTAAAAATCACAAGTCAAGATTATTACAAAGACAAAAATGAGGTCAGGTTTCCCAGACACCTTTTGCAAAACTCTACATTGTAGAGAGCAGAGGTGATCCACACAAATGGTTTAGTTTCTGTTCTTCATTGCTTCTTAGGTCTTTGCATTGAGTGAGCTGAGGATTTTTCCTTCAGGAGTCTAACATTCTCATAAGTGGCCAAGATCTAGATCTCCATCTCCATCTATCTCATTGATATAAAGTATAATCACATCTATACCCATATCTTTATCTACATCTACATCTACATCTACATCATTTATAACAGTAGCCTGTGTCTTGTGTATACATGACAAGCTTTTGGTAGCAGAGGTGGCCTCTGTGAGAAGAAATCAGGAGTTGCCCCCATGCTGGACAGAGTTATTTTCAGCTTGCTCCAAAATGGTTTTGCTGCTGGTCACAGCTAAGCCCATCCGTGGTGCTGGTGGCACCTCTCTCATAATGTATTTAAGAGAGTGGAAAGCAGAGCACAGCAGCTGTGAGAGAACAGTGAGAAAAATGTGAATGAAACAACTATGCAGACATCAAGGTCAGTAAGAAAGGAGGGGAAGGAGGCCGTCCAGGTGCTAGACATGAGACTCCCCTACAGCCAATGGAGATGAAGCAGATTCCCCCCTTGCAATCCACAGAGGATCACACTGGAGAAGATATGGAATACCCCACACTGCAGACAAATCAGTACACATATACATCAACCTTATGGCTGTCTGTCCATGAATGTGTCCCCATTTTCCTAGACCTTTCTTGCAATGCTACTGACACACTTATTAAAACAGTTCAGAAAATTGCCATGAATTAGATTTAGGCATTAGCAGAACCACTGGATTGTTCTTTGTTGTGGTTGGTTTGGTTTTGGTTTTTTTTTTTTTTTTTTTTTTTTTTTTTTTTGTTTGTTTGTTTGTTTGTTTTTAACAAATCATCAAATCCTAAAAGTTGATAACTATTATATAAAGCTAGCTATTGAACAGAATTCAGAGATCCTGTACTGTATCGGACCTGGCATAGTATCAGATAATTCAAAAGATCTATACAACTACCTGTAATGGTTAGTTGTTTTTCCCATGAAACATCCTTTTTTTGTTGGGTTTTTTTTTTTAGGAAAGAAACAATGACCTAACTGCAGAATGTAGAGCATTGTCCTAGAGAGACATAGGACTGAAGTACAGGAAAAGATACAGAAATTTAAACCTCTCTTGATATTTTCAGTTTTCCAGGGGTCTGAATAACTCGGGTAAATTTTGGATAACTGTTCAATTGTTTGTTTTATGTTTAATGTTGAGCTGAACTGATTGATTTTTCTCTAAGTCTTCTGATATTTTCTCCTTTATAATGCAGAGAGAAGCTTTTCATGAAGTAAAAATAGAGGCCTATTTTGAGTCCCAGATAATACTTTAGAAATAGCAACAGTATAAGGA
The DNA here is from genome assembly GCA_013398155.1 of Pedionomus torquatus. Taxonomy (NCBI): domain Eukaryota; kingdom Metazoa; phylum Chordata; class Aves; order Charadriiformes; family Pedionomidae; genus Pedionomus; species Pedionomus torquatus. The sequence goes on along the minus strand of VZRU01005488.1, from coordinate 207,830 downwards.
ACGTTCCTGGTGATAGAATAAAACAATGTATTTAAAAATTTACTTATAAAATACAAAGAAAAGATTAATATTAGTTTAATGTAGATATGACATGGTAAACATACCACAGCAACATGAAACATATGCAAATTATAGTTATACACCTAAAAGATATAAAAATAAGTGAAAAAATCAGAAGTGAATATAAATTTTAAAACAGCATTAAAATTTGATTTAAAAAAAATTAATAGAATAATCACCTGTTAAGACACAAAATCTTTCATAATTTACACAATTTCAACAAGTAAATTTAAAGGTCTTGGTTGTATGTGGATGGGAACTCTGAATGAAAAATCCAGGAAAAAAAAATGTTTCCTCGGGATGTCAGATTCCTATTATATTATCTGTTAATAATCCCTGTTTAATCTGAATTAAGTAAAGAATATATCATCTGGTAATTTGGCATTGAATATTTTCCTCCAACCTTTTGCATCTGAAAAGCCCAAACTTTTTCTGTTACTCACACTTGGGATAACTCTTGATCATCTAGGTTTCTTTTGACCACGTTAATGCTAGAAATTGATTTAAACCTTCTTCAGTATTTATAAATTATGCTACACCCTAATTTAGTTCCTACAGTCTAATTATAGTCTCAAAATAAATGTTATTTATTGTTCTCTATATTATGTGAAGTTTATAATACACATAAGACTATTAAACAAGTAAAATTTAACCTATACATCTACAACAGAGAAGCTTATTTATATTTGGGTCTAATTTACCTAAGGGGAGTTTCAGGAAGACAATACAGCTTTGGAAATAAGGCCTTTGGAAGTTGTCTTCTCCAGAAGTGAATGAAGATGGAAGAAGATACGCCCAGCAGAAAGCTTTCAAGTTTCTTTAACTACATTTTTCATTCTGGAAAGTGACAAGATAGTGCTTCTTTTAGTATTTCTCTTTTCCACATATACATATGATGAGGCATATATCAAGATATGTGTTATGCAATTTTAGAACTAAAATCTATAAAATGTTTGTTACTCTCACATATGGTTACAGCATAGAGGAACATTTTTCTAGGTTACATGAGACAAAACGGGATCTTCCCAGAATACAATTATCTCAAGACCTGAATGAGGTCTTGAGATGAACCCAAATGAATGTAAAAATTGATTCTTTCCCCTTTAGAAGAGGAAATTAATTTATCTCCAAATTATCTTCTGGGAGCATATGATACAATCACCCTTGGTCACATATGCGAGAATAAAATATGAGTAGTTGTCATGGTTCAGGCCAAATTGGCTAGCAGATGCTGTTAGGAGCAGCTCGCTTCAAGGAAAGGAGCAGGAGATTTGTGACTTTAGCAGGAATTAAACTATTTTAATGAAATATTAAAAAAATAACAATAAATTAATGAAATAGACACAATATATACAAAACAGTATCAAGCTCCCAAGATGATGTCATAAACAGGAACTGGCTAAGTCCCAGACCGGACTCAGTGGTGGATGGAACCTGGATCCAGATCTGGAGTCAGGAATGCTTGGATCTAGATCAAAGGCAGACGAACAGACAAGGGACATTGGCTCCTGGAGAAGGAGAGCTGACCCTTTGATCCCTCAGCTTTTATACTGAGCATGGGGCAGATGGGATGGAATACCCCTGTTGGTCAGTTTTGGGTCATCTGTCCTGTCCGTCCTGTCTACTCCTTCCCACGGGTGTGAGCCCTCTACACTTTTCTGTTTCTGTCCAAATAATGAAATTACCTGACCTTGGTTGTTATAGCAAAAAGCATAAGCAAGAGCCTCTCTGCATACCATTCATTGGCACGAAGTACGAACATTGGTCTTACCACTCTGAGAATGAACAATTTTCTCCACAATATGCCACTAATTTGAGAGCGTTAGAAGAAGTCAAGCTAAGATGTAAAATTACTGAACAGAAAATTGGCACTATTTAACCTCAAACCAGGAGAGTAGTCTATGGAAAGTCAGCAATATATTTGATTCAGCCATTGGCAGCCTGTGAAAACTAAGTATCACTTCAATCAGGGTATTTGAGCAACACAGTATTTTTCTCTTTAGCACTGATATTTTACATAGGAAAATTTAGTATTTTATCTGCGATGAGAGCAAGCTGATTAGGGTTGGAACACTCTGCGTCAAACTGTGGTTCCCATTGTTCATCCACCTAGTAATCCCCTTTCAATGTCAGACTGATATTCACACAAATAAACAACCAAAGTAAATATGTAGGGGAGATGGAAGGTTTTGGGATTTTGTTGTTGTTATTTGGTTTTTTTAAAGATACATGAGCACCTCAGAGAAGACTATTCAATTTGTGAACAAGCTGCCAGGACTCTACAGTTAATGACAATTGATTCAAAAATTCATAAATGTAATAAATAATAAAAAAAATAAACAAAATAAAAAAGCCCTGACTTCACTTCAGTAAACTTCAGTTTGAAGTAAACAGACAATTGTCAGTAAATTCTACGTGCTTTTAAATTTAGTTCTAATCTTTGAAGAAAGTTTTCAAATGAATGGAGAATATGGAAGTCCTTATACTTAATTTCAAAGAATATTTTTCAGTTTGTCTGATTTAAGTTGGATACATGTATGTTCGAGCTGTGATGATCCTAAAAGCTATGTGCTTGATTTTATTCATTAAGGTTAAATATGATGCTTCAAGATTCTTCTTAGTGGCTGTACTAAAGATTAAGTGAGGTACTACTATCTAATTCAGGATAAAGAATTAAGAAAAAGAAATTAAATATTTATTAACATAACACTGAATGTAGTGGATTTGACCACATCACGAGGATGATTGCTAATGCTGCAAAGATATGAAAGAATGAAGGGCAGACCACAGAATAAAAGTGACAAAACATTTGTAAGCACTTTATCTAAGATATCAATAATTCGTTTGAAGAATTCAGTTCTCCCTAAAACAGAGCATCTGGAAAAGGAAAATGCTGTCTGAAAGAAGAAATGGCACAATTTTCTTCATTCTGAAAGACTATAAAAGGATTTCCCAATTTATAGAACAGAATTCATAAGACATTAAACAAATAAAAATGAGAACACTAGATTCAAGAGAAAATACAGAAATGGAAGCCGATATGCAAAATCCATACCCACTCTACATGTTTACAGAGTGCAAGCAAAGCACACAGGTATTACTAATCGAAGAAGATTAATTCACTTTACTACCTAATAATGCAGTGTTCGTAGTCATGCAAAAACTTAGAAAGGTGTTCTTTAGGAAAACACGATTCATATCAAGAGTTAAATCACATGCCCTGCCATGACAGAAAAAAAACAATGAACTACATCCACTTCTAGCTACTAGATGTGGGTAAAGAAGAGAGAGCAACCAAGCATCTGAAACTATAATTCAGTAGTAGTAACTTGCAATGAAGCCTACTCAATAATATTCATGTTCAAAAGGCCTTAATTTGAAAAAACATCTTGTTGAGAACAGTTAAGTTTTTTCTAAAGTATATTTAGTCCTTAATCACTCGCTATACCTGAACATTTCATCTATCTGGTCTTCAAGGTCTGAATTGGTGATAAGGGTACATTTGTCTACACTCTACAGTATAATGTGTGTAAGATATATTGTGTTTTATTATTCTCCCTGTACTTCTGTCATAACTGGCAAAATGATCTTGACAAAGTCACAACCCAGAAAATTGTCACTGAAAATTACAGGATTTTATTATTTTTTTATGATCTCAGGTCCATACACATCAGATTACTGTTGCCTATTCTTGCAATACTTAATGATGTTTTGCTATACAATAAAATCCAGAGGTGAAATTAGAATATTATTAATTTTTAAAATAAAACGTAGTAATTGGAGTCAATATTGTTGCGTCTTGAAGAAGTGACCTTCTGTATATCTTTGAATGAAATGTAAGTATGAGAACTGGTTAGTCTTAAAAGAATATTTTAACATAATTATTTTTCAATGTACATTGAATTTGACTTGGTTTATATTCTTAATATACTGCACATGTAACTGAAAATGTGATTTTAAGAGATAAGATTGGTGAGGGAAAGACATAAAGGGATATCTGTGGGTGTACAACAATATTAAAAAACAATCTTCTAGTGACAAAACAGTTAATGAAGTTGAACTAGTTCTTTCAATAGTACCTGATGATTTAGCAAATACCACATTTAAAGTAATTTCATCTCTCATCAGATATTTCACAACACTCATTAGATAATTAAACCCCTAAGGGGATGCTTTATATCCTAGTTTTCAAAATTTCACTATTTATGTAGCTCATTTAGAGTATTAAGATATCTATTATTATTATTATTATTATCATCATCATCATCATCATCATTATTATTGTTGTTGTTGTTGTTATTATAATAATAAACAAATGTTATGGTTAAAAGTAATCTTTTACCTTTTTAGAATTACTACTGTAATCTATCTGTATTCTTCAGTCTGTCTAAAAATTCAGTGGTACATTGTGGGTTAACCTTCACTCAGAGATAGCTGCACTTAGCATTTAGGTACGAGCCCTTTAGCTCTACATGTATTCCAGGTTTCAGTACCTTTTAACAGTTTTCTTAGTAAAACTAATAATAGAACTATTCTGGAAACCAGTATAAAAGCTAAGGTTTCCTTTGTAATATAATTGAAAACATTTCCTTGTCCTTATCTTTGGAGGTCCTGGTGTGCCTTTGCCAAATTTATGACTGTAGAGCAATTTCTCACTTGGACACATATTCAGTTTTGTCAACTTTTTTATTATATATTAACTTTTATGAAATAGCTTCTTTAATTTTTCTGCTAACTTGACATATATTTACACTATTGATCTTGTTCAGAAATTTTGTGATTATAGTTTCTTAAGTATAGAACAAACTACTCTTTGGAAAATCCTACTTACATTTCATATTTTTCAGTTCCACATACATGCATACACAATGACTTTTGGACTTTATCTGTACATCAACAGGTCATCATCAAAACTGTCACCACTTCCTACTTTTAAAGATTTCTAACGCATGTTTACGGGCTTCAAGTTTCTTGTCATAGTCAATTACTATTTCAGAGTGTTACCTGGAGTTTCTTACTTTATCAGGTTTATTTAGCATTTTTGAACACATTATACTATTGTTTAAGAAAAAAACCTCAGATGTAGGAAATTTACAAATTAATCTGTTTATTAAATTTATGGAATTATTTTAAATTAAGACATTTGCTTTTAGCAGAACCAGAGAATCATAGTTTGAATGCATCTTTGGATATCACCTAGTCCAAACCTCTGCTTAGATCAGGGTTACATAAAACATGTTGCTAAGCTCTGTATCCACTTGAGTTTTGAGTATCATCCAAAGACGGAAACTTAACAACCTGTCTGTGCAGCCGAGAGTTCAGCCACCCATCCACAAAGACCTTATGTCCTGGCTTCTGGGAGGGACGGGGCTAATTCTCCCCTGGGTCTAGCAGGGGCATAAGTATTCCACCCCAGTGAGCTGTGCCCAGGGAGTAGCAGGGAGCTGGCTGGGAAGGTGAGGGGGGATGGGAAGTGGATGGTGGTGCGGGGTCGTGAGGGTCCGGGTTGGGGGCTGTGAGCAGTTGGTATCCTAATCGTGTTTGTATCCTTCTCTGTCCATGTTACTGTTACATGTTTTCCTTGTTCTACTTGTTTTGTTAAACAGTTTTTGTCCCAACTCACGAGTGTTGCTTTTTAACTTCCGATCCTCTCCCCACTGCTGTGGGTGTTAGAGCGAACAGGGCTGCTACCTCGTCCTTTTTTACCATCTGAGGCTAAACCGCAACATCTTATTACAGTATAAGCTAAGTATCAACAAATTCAGCTGTACAGAAAATCTCATAAACTAGTATATGCATATTTAAATATAACATATAACAGATTACTTTTTACTATGTGATAATTTATTGCATCCAAGTTATAGAAAAAGATGCATGAATTTCTATATTTTTGATATACTTAAAGTTTTGTTATGGGAAAAAATATTATGCCACATATGCAAATTCAAGCAATTATACGACTTTATGGTCATTTTTGTATGTTTGCACACATTTTACAACTTTTTCTTCACTGGTCTGTAAGGTCATGTTACATACAGATTTACTTTCTATTATTTGTTTTATGTATTTTGGATACTTGTTCTCTGTTCTCTTTGATGTTACTAAAACTGATGATGCTAAGCTCCCAAGCTCCAATCATTTGATGATTAGTAGTCAGATGACTGGTGAGTAACAGGAATACCTGGATGCATCCCTACCTTAAAAGCCTTGTGGGCAACCACTGGACATTTGAAAAGAAATCACTAGCTATGAAAAGCTTTTTTTTGAGTTCTTTAGGAGCCTGTAGAGACTTTTATGAGGTTTTTTGTTGCCTTTTTTTTTTTTTGGTTGGACCCTCTACAGTTAAACAAATTAAAGGTTTATTTCTATCAGAATTAATCTATTAGCAATTATTATTCCTATTACATGCAAAATTTAGTGAAGGGTACTGAAGAGTTTCATACTTACTAGATGCTGAATATCTAAGAAAATCAAGCAGTAGTAAAAGATCTACTGAGCCAAACTATTCTAAATGATGTTTTCTAATGACAACATCATGTATGTAAACTGTGTGGGAAATGCAAAGTTTCGTTCAGCTGCCCCACAACATTATCTCTAGAAGGAATGACATTGGTAATTAAAGCAATCAATCAATCCTTTTTTTCCATAGGGCAGGTAGCTGCATAATAGGACAGCCTGCTACTGGAAGAATAACTGGAAGAATTAAATTATAGTCAGTCTATGAATCATTATATGGAATTGCAAGTTCATCCTAATTTTTTATTGCCTTTACTAGAATAAAAGTATCTATGTAAATTTATGAAACTTGTCTTGTGAAGTAAAACCAAGATTATCAGGTATGGACAACAAAAGCTGATGTACTCTATATAACTTCTGGAACTGTGTCTTTATAATATCCTCCTGCTGACAGGTTTATAAAAAAATACGGAAGACTATGGTAAGTCTATACTTTGTGAGTTTAATGTGTTACCCATAGGTAGCTGGACTGGCTGACAAGAGCCGGATAATTCCCTTGTGTAAAACCAAAGGACAATCAAAGGAAAACCAGGTGGTGATTGCTTTCAGCTGGGGATTTGTATGCACCATAACTATGCATCACTGAATAGAGTGGATATTATTTGGTTTTTTTGATAACTAGCTCATATAGAATGTTTAGGCATTATGAGGGAGTAATTTTTGTGATAATTCTGACAATGGCGATTCCGTTGAAAGGAAAGGTAAAGTCAATAATAACACCTCTATTTTTCTGAAAAAGCTCCTATTATGCACTAACAAACATAAATATTTATTGAAAATAGCCACAACTATATAGCCAGAGAACAAAGAAAAACACATAATTCATATAAAAATACTACTACCCAGACTACAGGTAACTTGCTCTTTCTTAAGACTGAGAAATATCACCTATTAGAAAGACTTCACACTACGTCTTTTGTATGTTCCCATCCCTTGCTTCAACATAATTCTGATGTTAAAGATGTCAGGAAATGCACATATTTTTTCAATAGTTCAGGATTTTTGTATAATGCTATGTTTTTCTCATTATTTTTCAATATAGTTAAAACTATATAACATCAAAAATTTCAAAAGATGTAATTCTTTCATTTATTAATACTTCTGGCTCTGGTTGAAAAGAACAAATTCTTCAAGGTGTTTCATCCATTAACATGAATGAGAGACAATATAGTGTAAAACTCTTTAATAAATATGGCTTTGTTTAATTATTCAGCTATTATTCTTAAATGAAAAATACGTAACTTCATAAATACAATAATAAAAAAAAAAGAGTGAAAGACTGCACACATGATGAGACTGCCTTCTCAGACTCACATTACAGCCATCAAACCCCTCTTACTATGTAAGGTCACTTGGGAAAACCCAGACTTAGTTTCCTTCTACCAGGACTACTTTGCTACTGTCCTATTATTCTCTCTATATATGACTGTCAAACATAGATCTGTTTTTCATCAGGAAGGTACTGTGCATATAATTTTAATATAATATACTGTGTAACTGATTACTGAATGGACATCTAACCAAATTCTCATATATTGGAATTACTTTAAAGTGTAGGTCAGACTCCTCCTTGGACTACAGAAGCGAGAAGTCCAGCTGGGCTGTTGCAGGTTCAGAAGGTCAGAACAAACATAAAAAAATATGCAGGCTTTGTCTAAATAACATTTCTGGACAAGAAAAATGGGAAAAGCAAAATTTAATATGCCTTGTGTCTGAACCTTGGTCTATTTCATCTGCTGTTCTAGGTGTGCGCAAACATTAGTGCTTCTGAAAAAATAAGGGCTAGAATCCAGACAACATTTTGCTGGGGGGAACCAAAACAAATCTGGCCATCTGTGCATAATGAAAAATAAGCACTCTTTTGGTAACAATTAAAACCTCAAGTTTCAAAATTTTGTTGATATGGAAAGGAAAATTCAGCAGGTCCCTTCCAACTCTAACTGCTCTGTGATTCTATGATATAAGATGGTGGAAAAGTAACCTGGAAAGCCCTTGGGAAAATTTGGTAAGCCTTTCTATTTATGTGTTTTTAAATGAAGGACATATGTGCTTTATTTCCAGTTCAGTAAGGAATATTGTTATATGTATTTTGGCCATTATAACTGGAGCACTATTAGAGGCTTACAGGAAAACTATGCAACTATGTGTTACATGGCCCAGTGTCACTACAAAGACTAAAGACAGAAGTTGAAAAAATACATTAATCTGGTTTGATCTTTAAATCCAGTAACAACCGCCCCCTCCCCCAAACAAACAAGCAAACAGGCAGTGAAAAAATCTAAAAGTGAAGTAGTTCCATCTATCCTGTCATGAGTACTCTTGGCTTTATTTCACCATTAATTTAAAATTAATTTTAAATCTAAGAATCAAAAGGGCACAATTCATTTTAGGGGTCTCAAATGAAAGACATTGGTAAATTCTTCTGATTATTAACTGCCAAACTCTTGTCTAAACAAAACTCAGGTGAAAATGATTTGGCAAATCTTGTTTTATCTGCAAGGGAAAGGGTACCATTGACATAAATATTAGACTCTTACAAGATAATTTGGATTAAAAGACAAGGATTTGTAAGCCTTCTGTTCGCTACTGTAACACACTTGTACTCATGTCTCATCTGTGCAACACATGGACAATTACATTTCCAGCATAACCTAAAGCCTGGCTTGAAGTAGGCACACACCACAATGAGAGGTGTCAATGGTTAGACTCCAGTGCAAACTCCTACCACGGGAAATGCTAAAATGCTACTTGCAATTACTAAGATTTTATGGAAGGATTCACTGCACTTACGCAATGTGTGAACCTCTTAGTGTCCTACTAATGAGCATTGGCATGAATTAAGTTAAATGAATGCAGTGAGACATCCACCCCAATAACGAACAAGGTTCTGCTGTACTTCATGTATTTAGTGCGTCTTGAAAGTTATTGGTTAGAGCATCAAACTATTGTGCTTGAACAACAGAGTATATAGGAGTATACAGTATAGGCATATATATATGATATTTTAATTTATCCTATACATTCCATTCTCATAAATTTAACTTTTTTAATGAAACCTATTATTTGCTCAGTCTCCCTTGTGGAGTCATTATATGAGCAACCTACTGGATTTCTTGTATATTTTAGCTTTGCCATGATTTTAAACAAAATAAATCTTCCAATGCAAAACAAACAGTATGTAGTCTAACCTTGATTTCTATGATGAAAAATTCCTGTTAAAACAATACTGATCCAAGCTGCACATATTAATATTCTTCACAAGCCATATAAATGCATAGTATAGTTAGAATGCAATTTATGGTTGTTATTAGAATATGAAAATGTTTGCTTTTATTATTTAAACTAATATCAAAAGTGGCAACAACATACCACATAACTGGAAAAGAAAAACATCTAAATAATAAGACTTGCCACCAATAAATCTTTTATTTCCTTTTTGTGTCTACCGACTAAATGCTTGATAAAACCAGCTCTTAATACAGAAAGATTCTTCAGGGAAACATGAGGAAGAAATATTTAGTTAGAATATAAACTGCAACATATTGATCTTATGTAACCAGTTTATTAGTTGTATGAAACACAACATACCTAATTTATTTTTACAGATAAATATTGTATTTGAAACTCAAATTGAAAAACTTACTGGTATACATAATAATGCTAGAAAAACACTTGAAATAACTTGGAAAAGGGCACTACTGCTCTAGTAGCCTTACTTGCAGTGAAAAAGTACAGTGAAAGAGGTTTCAGTTTAATTTACCATGGCATGAAAGCACAATAAGTCTACTGAAGTCAATACGGAATATCACTGTAAAACAGTATCAACTCAAGTGAGGACAGTAGAACTAATGCTATGGATGACCAATACTTAACAAAGGGATTAGATAGAACACATCCTTAATTTTGAAAAATTTTAAATATATAATAATGGATCTGTCATGCAAGTATAACAATGATAAATGAGGTTGCTACACAGAAAAATACAGTATGTAATGGACAATATGGCAAAGGACTACAAGAAAAGTAAATACACAAAACAAAAATGCAAATTGTAGTTTCTGTGCACATATCCTGTTTTCTCCCACATTTGCTCATTCAATCAGCACAAAAAAAAAATTAAAAATGCATTTATAAATGTTTTTGATTCATTAGTTGTGTAATCCTTGGATTATCCTGTCTCACTTTGCTTGTTGCATCACTTCAGTGAACATCTATTATATAATACATGGTCAGTGACAATACTTGGAAATGACTCCATCAAGTTCCCTAGACCCATGGCTGGGGTCAGGGCACATGGCACACAGGATGGAAGTTAGGGGAGGAGGGGGGGAGGGATATTAGCTTTAGGATTAAAACAGAACAAAGAAGAAAATCTTCCTGCGGAACTTGGTAATTAATTTGCTGACAGATTTCTTCCCCATGCAGTTTAGAATGTGTGTGGGTGTAACCAGAATTTTAGGATTAATAACACTGATACTTCAAAGAACAAACTGTTTCTATAGTTAATGTCAAAATGTCTTCTCATTATTATCCTCATTAGAAACCTGGTCTGGATAAAGATGCTTGACAGCACTGCTTCTCTTTTGCTGCTAGAGAGATGACTATGAGTGGTGTGACCTTAACTTTATTTTGTCACCTTTACAAATCTTTCTAAAGAGATTGTGTGGGAAATATTTTAATCTTTATATGGTCACTATTGTAGATATGTGCACATATTACTTTCCTCTACCAAACATGTATTTTTTGCATTTGTGTTTCAGTTAAATTCTGCTTTACTGTACAAAGAAATGTGCTGTTTCCATCATTGTTAATTAATTTTCTGCAAAAATTACAGTCAATTTTACTTACAGAGAACATCCAGAGAATCTAATATTTTCAGTATAACATACACTATTTTCTTCATAATATATACCATGTTGGCTCTCTGGATTTAATGGTTTAATTTAAACTATGCAACTTGGAAAATTTTCAAGCTTGAACTCCAGGCAAATACAAACTCAGAGGACACTTAAGAATATCCAGGTATATTTCCCTTCTATTTCCTTATCTCCACATAAGGGAAGACAAAAGGCTACCAGATAACAGGATCCAGGGTACCCCAACAAGCAGGTAGAGGTGGAAAACGTTCATTTCTCTTTCAGGAAGAATCGAATAAAATTCAGTCAGGTGTTCACATTGGCAGCTCCTGGTTTTCTGGTATCTAGAATCTAATTATATAATGCTTGAACCCATCTTCACTCACCTGTTGTCATTCACTTAAGTAGCTTCAATATCTGGCTGTCTCAACTGAAGCTCTTACAAAGAGAAGCTTGGTTCATATATGAGACAGTCAGACATTCACAGATCATCATTCTTGCATTACAGAGTTAATCAAACAAACAAACCCCAGAACAGAACAAAACAAAACAGTACCAAAACCAGAGAGCTTTAGGTTGAGGGGAGTTTTCCTTACCTTTAGATATAACCATGTGTCAGAATTTTTTTTTATTTATTTTTTTTTTCCATAGCAGGTGACAGAAATATACTTTAAACAAAAAAAAACCCCAAATATAGTATCCTGGGAGTCCATTTTAAGCGTGCCATTCTATTACTTTGAGATACAATAAAAGCAAATCTGTAGTGATAAATCTACAAAGTTTTAGAAGTACTGAGTAAACCTTAGAATACAGTACATCAGTTAGATTAGATTAGTAATTCATGTACAACGTTATTTTGGAATGTGAAAATGCGAAGTCAAGGAGAGTTCAGACTAGAGTTTGTGCAGAAAGAAGCAAGCTAGCTTAAGTCTTGGGAACAAGAACAATGCAGCTAAAACAGAGACTAATAGTCCCTATAACACAGGGACTAATAATACACGTTGCCAAAAAGAACTGGAACATTGGCTTACATTGTTGATAAACATTCAGAAAATCAAAGTAATTTTTCAAATCTTGTAAGTTAATAATGTTAATAATACTTATTTTCAAAATTAAAAACATAGCAAAACTTATTTGTATTATATGTATATAAGGTTCATAAATCATTTCAGAAGTGTAGCAGGCTTGGTAAAAGAAAGCATTCTACTCTCCTATACTTCTTGTTGATCTGAAATACACTAAATCATTTGCATTTCTGTAGTATGTATATTTTGCATACTTCTGTAATATGCAATTACTTTATATTGCTTATCATGAGAATATGCAAAATGTAGCACATTAAACAAATATAGTGTAAATTTCTGTAATATTCTGAATTATGGCTGTTGTACAAAGCCCATTTCAAACTGGGATTTTAGTACATTTTATGTCATTCATCCATGCATACCTGTCAACCAGCAAATGTTAATATTGTAGAGTGTACTTGCATCAAATACAGTCTGCAGCACTGATACTTCTATAGTCCACAAAGATTAACAATCTCTTTGAGACAGTGTCAAAGCAGTTTAACATAAAAAGCTGCCAGTAGGTCATGACACTGGTGCTCATGTTTGACACAGTATGTTATTCTGCGTTTGACCTTTCCTAACTGGAAATATTGGAACACGCTTACTGTTATGGAATTCTAAGGTTTCTTCATCTTGTGACCTACTTTTCATGTGCGTAATTCTCAACAGCAGTTCAGTGGTTGAATAGCTCCTAGACTTATATAAACCTTGGTCGCCCAGGAAAATTCTACAGCTTCAAGGGGAATTCTGTGTCACAGAATGAAAAGGTTGAGTTGTCCTGTCTTCTTCCTCCTGTCAATGACCCACATACATATATCTCTTGAAATTCACCTTCTGTAGGGCCTGGAAACCTTGTATCATTTCCCTTCTTTATGATTGCTAGTTCATGTTTAAAGGTGTTTGAATAAGCCCTGATAAAGCTATTCTTTAGTGTGAAGCTGCTTCAACAGAACAGTAACATTTTCTCAAAGCCATTAAAAAAAAATAAAAATCAGTCAGATGAAACAGTTTTATCATTTTGGAATCCTAACAAAATAAATCAAAAGGGAAGTTTTGAAAGACTGTAACTCACCTTTCACTAAAATAATAACTTTTTGCTAAATCTTCTCATCAGTCTAAACAAGTAGATCTGTTGGGATGTTTGAAAGATGAACAGAAATACTTGATTTTTAAAATTCTTTTTATAAAATTATGAAAAAAATATATGCCATCCTAGTACGTAGGTAGAATTCTACATATTAAGTCAAATTAGTTGTGTACAGTAGATTTTACTGTTAAAGTTTAAAATCTACTGACTCCTAATTTCACTGGAGACACAAGTAAGTACAAGACAAATGTCTGTTATCTGTATGCTGTGGCATTCCCCAGTTGCTGTAGACATTGTGAATACCAACATTTCTTGGCTCCATCTTATTCTTAATGAAACTCATAATACGATTTCTACCAATATTAAATCCTAAGTCACATTACAAGTATGAACCATATGTTAATTAGTTCATTTAATGTCTCATGTTGTTGTTGTTGAAGAGTACAGATCCAGTGAGACTGAAAATAACAGTTACTTTCAGCTTGCAATGTGTTGTGCGCTTTTTTAGTAAGTGGACTAAAGTTTGATGAACATTCACACAATTTCTCAGCAGAACCTTGAAGGATAGCACGACTTTCCACAAGGCAACTCCATTTTTATAAGTATAATAATAGGATAATTGACTACTGCATGACTTACCTTTAAAGGAGGAGCAGTTAAAGTGCACATTAGTAAAGTAAGCTACCTCCTTTGCAACTCTTTTTCTACGACATGGTCACATTTGCTCCTAATACAAAGCTGCTGAAAGCTGTTATAATACAACCAAAGCATCCGTCCTGACACAATCAAATTCATCCTGTTCTGCTATCGTTTGTGAATGCAGAGTACCAGCAGTGCTTCAGCAAAGTTACACCAGAGTTACCTAGTGTCCCCTTGGAATTGCTGTTGACTCAGATCTAGTTAAGTCAATGTATTAATTAGCCTGACTGATCATCTGAGTGGCCAGCTTTTCCAGACAGAAAACTTCGGTAGCTGAGAGGCAGAATATATATACCTCATGCCTCTCAGATCCAAAGGAAGGACACGATTCAAGACGGTGCACAGCTTGGAGATAAGATGTTTAGCTGGGCACAGAACTAGATCACAGAATGATACCAGGATATAAGTCTTACCAACCAAATCACCACATTTTTTCACAAAGGCAATAGTTTATCCAACAGATTCTGTGCTGGTGTAGCCTCATTTTTAATCTTGTGATGTAACAGTAATTATATCTGACTTACATTTCCAACATCATACAAACCACTGTGATGAGTAGATGTGAGTAGTGCCTTACTGTCTATGTCCAGCCTGCTCAAATTTCTCTACATATCTTCCCTCTATTTTTTTTTTTTAAATAAATCTTTCAGAGGAAAATGTCACACTTCTTGTCATAGACATAAGAGAATTTGTAAGCATGCTAAAAAGTTATGCACTATATGCATTCTTTGAGTGTTAAATCTAGAAGGAGTTCTCCTATGGCTCTCTTTGGCAAACTTTCATTGCAGGTATGTCTCATGCCGTGCAATAAGTAATGTGCTAGGCTTTGGGATCATAGAGTGCATGCTGGATACGTGGTGATACCCCAGAAGGAATTAATTCAATTTGCCTTCATTTGATGCTAATCACACTTTCATCTGTTAGATGCAGCACTGAATACCTGCAGCTTAAAGTTTTAATTAACAGGCCTGTTATATCTGCAACTAGGGGAATATCAATTCTGCATATTCACAGTTCAGTTGAACTTTATACCGTTCTTCAATTGTATAGGACACACCAGGTCCTTTAATTTTTATACTACATAAATAGAATTCTATGTTTGTATCTTCACCTAAATAAAAAATACAGCAGAAATATACCTTCAGCAAAATGAGATACACAAAGTCAAGCCTAAGGTTTTGGTATGCCACAATATAAATATAGTTGCAGTTGGCTACTCCAAAAGCTGTCTTGTAAATTTAATTTGAATATGAAACAAAATAATAACTTCAATCACTTCAGAAACTTCAGAATTTCCTCAGAAGACTACCTCTTCTGAAGTAATCATTATTCCTCCTCTTGAGAACTGTCCTTCAACTACTCAACTTAAACCTTGCAGGAGAGAATATCACTGGGAAAAATCAGAGCAAACAGGGAGAGCTCAGAAGAACACTCTCTTACAAAGCAAGGAATGATTAAATTGTTTCATTTCTATTCTACCCAGTAAATGAATGCTTCTTTGTTATATAACTGAAATAGCAGTCATACTGATGAAATGTAATGTGTTTCTGGTTATTGAAAATGTTAAATTTTTATTTACCATGTAATCAACTATGGGTGATTGCCTCTTAGGAACAAATATTACTGCTTGCATACTTTATGTATAAATATCTGTTATCAAGAATTTTTAATATTATTTCAGAGTAATTTTTTGAGTAATTTAGAATTAAGCTTAAAAATGTTTGCTCTTAAATAAATGATGTAATAATACTCCAGGCAAAATATTTCACTGTGATACTCCAAAAAGAGATAATTTCTAACCTCTGAACAAAACCCAACAATGTTTGTTAAGACAAGAAGGTAAGAAAAATTACCAAGAATGTTGGGAATTAAGCTAGTGAAAAAAGGAATGATTGATGTCAAAGAGTTGTTTTTGTGATATCATAAACACATTTAAATTCAGCCTTTCACTGAGTTGTTCAATTACACTTTCTCCCATGGAAAATTGGAAAAAAGCCCCCAGACTTGATTTGTGAAGCAAGATGTTAAAAAATAAGAAAAAGAAGTGAAACTTGTTTGGTGTATGCTTCTCAGGGAGCTACAGCTTACTCCAGGTTTATGTACATTATCATTGAATCACATTCTGGTAGCATTTTGAATCTCTTTAATATAAGACCAGTTTCTATTTTCTTTGTGGTTAGGGCTGCACATGGATGTATTTTTTGAAGCAGTGAAAAATACTACAGCCCATGAAAACTTTATTTAGTGTTTAAGTGTTCTACTGAACAGAAATGCCTTAATTAAATTTCTGCTTGCAGAGGCTGTAAAACTCATTTCTATTCAATGGATTACAAAGGGCTGTAAATAGGTGTAAATACCAATCTTGTTTGCAAATCTAGTTTTTAATCCAAGTCCATCAGAGATTCATGAGCAACCAATTTATTTTATCTAGGCTAACAGTCTATAGAAGTACTTGACCAGCATATGCTCCTTGATAACAAGCACTGGAACAGTGCTGACGGAGAGACACTATTAATGAGCTCAATTGGAGGTTAATTTTCCTAGGGCATATTTTTCTGGGAAAGCAACAATCAGAAAAGAAGAATTTATGAGGATTACACAATTTATGTGTGTCACAAGTCAAAATTTTATAAAATTGAAAAAGTAATTCCAATATAATAATATGATATCAAAAGCACAACAGTTATACTGCAAATGTATTGTGACTTCCAGAAAGCTCAACAATTTTATTCATATTTGATTTTGCTCTTTTGTCTGAGATTATCCATCTGCTGTCCTTTGTCATAGTTAATTAACTCCAGTGATAGACTGGTGTTGGTCTACAAAAAGTCTTTTTGTTCTGTGTTTGTTCAGCGCCTTGACACAGGGTTTAGGAAAGTGACATAGATTACAAAGTGTTATGGCTATCCAGATGGTAAATATATTAACGACAAAAAAAAAAAAAAAAAAAAAGAATTAAAAAAAAAAAAAAAAAANAGGACACTTCATATGTAGTTAAAACTGATAAAAGTTAAATACAGGAAAAAAAAAAGTAGAATAAAAACAGAAAAAAAGCATACACTTTTTAAGTTTGTGTGCTTCCTTAAAGTAAACTGTCTTTCCCCTTGACCCTACCACTAGTGTGATTTTTCTTCATCTTTGTTGAAGTTTTTCATCTTTGTTGAAGTTTTTCAACACTTACTGATGTCCTTACCTAAACCTTGGGCATTCTTCTACACCTCTGTGAAACTGAGTATAAGGTGGTGCCAGTGAGATATGCAGTATTTTAAACAAATAAATGACCTGTATAAATGCCTTTCACTTCAAGGTGTCATCTTCCGTACCTTTCTTGCACAACTGCCTTGTGAGGTCATTTCAGTTCTAGATAAAGTGATGGCACAAAAGATTGCCTGATTAGGTGGCTTTTTTTCCTGTCGCACATCAAGTAAGAAATGCCATGCACATAGAGTAAATACACGTCCCTATCTTTCCCCTTGCCTCTCTCTTGCCTTTTGAAAGACAGCTTTGTCTCACAAGAAGTGATGAGAGGACAAGCGCAGAGGAATCACAAGATACCTGAAACCCTGAACTTTGTGTCTTCCCCATTATTTATCAGATATGTTTGATATGCTACTTGTGACTGGACTTTTGTCAGCTGCCTGTTATACCATTAGAGTCATGACAGTAGCTTTCTTATTTCTTATTCCCAGGATCTAATGTTCAGGGTTTATTTTGTTTGGTGGGTTTGTTGTTGTTTTTTTTTTCCCCAAACCCCTCTTCATAATCAATATTGCAGTCAAATGCACCAGTGCATTTGGCTTAGTGTTTTCTGATTCTGCAATTATGGAGCAGTCAGATTAGTGAGCCTGCAGGTTGTCTAGCCTGAAATTTAGAGACCCACCTGCATCTGAGATGTAGTTCTTTGCCCTGCATCTGGGCTCTGGAAACCTTTGATATTCCCTTTTGAAGTCACACCTGTCTGATGATTGAAACTCCCTGGAGAAGAACTGGAGTTTGGAGCCCAGGAGTCCTAAATCAGCTGCTGTGACACGAAGTCCCTAACAGTATTGCACTGAAACCTGACAGTCTTATAACACAACTGCTGATCTTTAAGTATATTTCACCTTAAGGGACCAACAATATTATGTAAGGGTTAACTTACATGGTGACCCCCTTCAGAAAATGGCCTGTGCAATTTGCATTTGCATTGAATGTGGAGTCAGTCCTGTTCCACAAAAAGGGATATTGCTAAAACCCTATCTTTACATGACACATCCAGAATTACACAGCAAGCATGTATCAGAGAAATAAACCGCACTAAGGATTCCTAAATAGTGGCTTAGCACAAAGGCAATTTTTCTCTCTGTAAGGGTACACTGATTTTTCTGGGGAAGGAAAAAACACTTTTGCACCTTTTCCACATGCATTTCTTTAGAGGCTTTTTAGGAAGTGAATGGATAGGAAAATGTGTGCTTCACTACAACTTTATCTTCACAGATTGAAATTGCCTAATTTGTGTCTAGTGTGTAAACACTGAGGTGTTTAAATATTGAAAAGACATACCTTGTGATGTTAATTAAAATTCTATATTATCCATGACTAAAGTGCTATTTCAGCTTTTCCACATTCTGGTAAAAGATTATGTGAAACTATTTCTTTAAAGGAGATATGGTAAATAGTAAATTTTTTCTGGTTTTATCTTTTCAGCCTCATTCAAACAATGTTTACACAATGTGTCAAATATATATTAGCAATAAATTAAGACTGGTTTATAACATAGCATGTGCCTTACTCTATATGAATACTACATTGCCTGACTATTTTTCTTGTCCTGTTATGTCTTTTCTGATCTTTCAGCATTTGGATTATGTGTGCTAAACCTCCCATATTCTGAAAAATAATGGAACACATTTTAGACATAATGCACAACTAATTATCCATCTGTCTTGGGGACTTGCATATTTACTTATTCCTCAAACATACTGAAACTGTTATTCATCACCTTATCAGAAACCAAGAAACTGGTCCGCAGACCTACTAGAATTTACTGTCTTGCATCCTCACTGTATATATAATACAGGACATGGAGCAACCTGACCTCTTGAATAGAAGCGAAATCTGACCAGCCATCATCAAATTGCATTTGAATGTTACTGAAACTATGCAAAGATTATGTGTTTTGAGGACCTGTGAACACAGTGGTTTTGCAATCTGCCCACATTTTGCAGATGCTTCAATAAAACCTTCAATAATGAGTCAGCAATAGTTTCCATTTAAATATCATATTCCTTGTAGCAAGCCTAAATTTGTGTGTGCTTTTTTTTTTTATCATATTAAACTTCATCAATTAAAAAACATTCTGATCTGCACTAGTGAATGTGCAGTTAAGAAAATCCACTGGTCCACTGACACAAACACGACCTAGATAAAGTATTTTATGCTGTTTCATTAGAAAATACTAATCTTTTCTGCTTTTCTTTGCTCTCTTTGTTATGTTCTTCCTCTCCCTATCTGAGAGCTTAAGTGGCTTTAAGAGAGGTGCAATCACTAATAGGGCAATTTTAGGGATTCAAAAGACATTAGGAAAGGGACAGATTCATGCAGTGATATTTCTCTGCCATAAGTGCATATTTTGGGGCAACAATAGTACTTCTGCCTAGCTTCACAGTCAGTCTCTGAAAAAAAAAAAAAAGGAAAACTAGTAGTTTGCTAGTGGTCAACAGTATCCATTAAGTGTAAGTCAACTCTTGAGTTTTCCATGTTCTTTTGTTGTTTCACTCTATTTCAAAAATGTAATTTTTTTCTTGGCTTTTCTATGCAAATTTCTTATGTGCAGAAGATACAGTACAGTAGTACTAAAACCCTGTGCATTTGAAATAATAAGTCTGAAAAAGTAAAGGCACTTATTTTGTTTATATGAAACCTATGTTTGTGATACAGTTATGGTTTACAAAATTATGCATTTCTACTTATAATTTTGGGTGGAATTGTTTTTACCATTTTGTTGTATTGATTAGATTTTTTGCAGAAAAGTATACATGAAAAGGCAAAATGAATTACCATTATTGCATACTCAATGTTCTGCACAGTTTGGGGAGAGGGGTTCTGTTCATTTAGAGCTTCTTCTGCTAAAAGAAAAAAAATCAGTTCACAAAAGACAGACCTGTGGAGAAAGTAAAGAGTGTCATAAGCCTTTCTTTTAATTCTCATTTAGGTTTTGACTAAGTAATTGGAAATCCTGTGTGTTTGAGGTTTGCTTCAAAAGAGATACTTTTTTATAACGTTGCCATTTGATTAACCTTCAGCTTTGAAATATGGTTTTGCATTGTCTTTATTTTGTGTGCAATGAGTGAGAAAGTTTTTTATTTTTTTTCTAACATGAACTGAGGCAATGTCAGTCCACAGGAACAGTTTTGACCTATCTGTGACTGTTGGAAGTGATTTCACTTACATGTTTGTTTCCTGAAACAGAAAGGGAAGCTCACAAAAGCTGCTTGCTATATGCAAAAATTAAATGGCTACTGTTGAATATCAAAGACTTCTAAAACAATAGGAGTCCAAAAATTATGTTGAAAGGATCTGTGGATGCCTCTCTCAGCCTGTGATTCCTACCATAGTTCCTAGCATCCATTTGCTGGGGCAGCTATTCATACTTTTTGGCACACATCCCTCCATCTGCAGCCTTCTGGCATATCTGTTTCCTTACCCTAATGCTCAGGTAGGTGGTAGAAATGGCTTAAAATGGGAAGGATTCATTTCTACGATAAGGTTATTCAGAAACTCAGCTGGATGACACAGAAATCACAAGAAGCTACAGGCATTGAAAACCTGGCAGAAAAAAACAAGAGGAAGAGAATACCACTGCTGGAGAAAGACTAGTAGAGATGTCATTGATCTTGAAATCACCTCAGTATCCCATCAGGAACTTGTCAGATTCCCAGAGTTCTGATTGAGCTCTTTATAATACTGTGGCACCTCTCTGTGCTGTACAGTGTATTTAGTCAACACAGATACTTGTGGTGAGAACATGTACTGCCAGTAAACGTGCAGTGACATGGAAGAGCTTTGATGTTTTTATACTGTTGCTTTGTGAGCCTGATATGAGCTCACAGACTTTGTGCTGAAGAAACTGTCATAGCTGTGACTTCCCTTGAAATAATCTTAAATTACATAGCAGCATCTAAAAATAACAATTTCTTTGGCTGAATAGCAGCTAGACGGGTAGGTCAAATATTCAAAACAAGTGACTGTTGCTGTTAGAAAAAAAGATTACAGCTGACTTAATGGCCAGTTGGAAGAATAAACTGATGAAGGTGTGAAGCAGTGACTTAATCTTAACTTTTCTACTAATCTTTGGTGTATATTGTAATATAATAAATATATTTAAAAAAAAAGAAAACAACATTGATTTTAAGATAAGAGACATTAAAGTGACTTAGCAATCTGTGCAGAAACTGTGTGCAGTATACATTTAATTTAGTTTTAATTATTATAGTAGGAAGTAAGGTGACTAGAAAGCCTCAGAGAATTAGACTCATTAATTATCCATTTAATACCTAATTTTTAATAGAAATGTCAATTAGCAATAAAGACATAATTATTTTATTATAATTGATACACTACATAGATTACAATAATTTTATAGTAATGACTTGAGGAAAAAAAGCCTTCTGCTAAAAGATAAAGATATCTGGCACTATATCTGTTTTCATACAAAGGCTGAAATCTTCAAATTCTCTAAAATAACTTTCTGAAGTTTAGTCTTAAGCTACAGTTAAGTAAGAATTCTTCCCTAATAGGTTTGCCAACAAAGAAAATGTTCTGTTCCATTTCTTATTTCTTATTTCTTATTTCTTATTTCTTATTTCTTATTTCTTATTTCTTATTTCTTATTTCTTATTTCATGTCTATTAAATTATTCTTTATATCTTTGTCAAATTGTGTGGAGGTGTAGAAATACTCTGTGGATATTTATCCTTGTTTTGTCTTTATTTTATGCACACTATTTTCTTGGATGTGCAATACACATGATATTTATTAAATCTTCAGATGATACTAGTCAGAAATGGAATGAAATAACTGTGAAGGATAGGATTAGAATTGGAGAATGATAAGAAGTATTCACATTGTAATTCAACAAGTTCAAGGACAATAGTATCACACTTATGAAGAAAGATACAACAGCAATGCAGGAAATGGCTAGGGTCAGCTGTTACACAGAAAACATGGAGCCTACAACGTTTCTCAAATTAAACACAAGCCAACATGTTGGGTTTTTTTTAGCAAGAAAAACAAAGTTTATGTTGAGAGGAATTAGTAGGAAATTTATAATGTAGAACACGTGAATAACTATTTCTAGTATTGGTAATGCCTCAGCTGAAGTGTTATTATCATGAGCCAGCACACGCTTATATAAAAATACAGAAAATTGAGAAAAAAAGAAGTTTGAGAATCTATATGTTTGAGACTAATTAGATATAACTGAGGTTTGTTTAGTCTGGCAAAAGCATGCATGAAGGGATATGTGATTAAAATGTTGTATATATAAATCACTGCAGTAAAAAAGGAAGACAATATTCCATGCTCATTGTGGATATGACAAGAAGCAACAGGCTTACACTATAATAAGGGGAAAAAAATGCTGGTTTAAGGTTTTCTAAATTCTGTCAGGGTTTCCTCACAGAAGCTGTAGAGATAGCTTGGAAAGTTTTAAGAACTGGTTAGACAGACACCTTTCAAGTATGGATTACATACAACTGTGCCTAATTTGAGATAGAGTAATACTGTGGATGTCTTTTGAGATTATTTTGTCTTGACTGTAATCAGTAGTACATTAAAACTTTATGAACAAATACATAAGCTACCACATATAAGACTATAAAAATTCCATTATTTTTTCAGGCTTTAGTTGGAAAAGCAAAAGATAATGTTAAGACTTATTTTAAGGTAAACCATAAAATATTTGCCTATTTGATGGAATTCTAATTCAAATTGAACAGAGAGGGCTCTCATGATTACATTTTTTCAGTCACCCAATTATTGACATTCCATAACAATTTTTCACCAAAGACTGTTTTAGCAAGGCTGTTCTTTAAGCATTCTTTACAGTTTACTGCCTCAGTAATAGAAAATTTCCCTTCCTTCTATACCTTCCCAGTAAACTACACAATCTCTTTTGTACATCTTTCATATTAGTGTTTCTTCTGTGTTTCTCTAACAGGCAGTGTCACATTTCTCACCATTACAGACATTGTTTTGTTCTGCTTTTTCACAGGCTTCTCTCATCATTACAGAAACATATCTATTGTTTGTTTTCACACTTACTTTCCTAGGAAACTGAACTTACTTTTTACATTGTCTGCATCACCTACCCAGCCCTCTGCTCACAAGGACATTAGTAGTTTCTCTCTCTTTGCCATTAGTACTTGTAGCTTCTAGCATTCTTCTGTCCACTGCTGTATCTCTCACTGACCTGATTTTTCTGTTCTGATGCATGGTAAGCATGCATTTATTCAGTACAAAATATGAACTATAAAAGATAGACTCTTCAAAATAACATTGCATAATTTTAACCTGAAGATGGTTTTAATGGTACATAACTATATATTCCAATGGAATTCTTTTCAATTTATGCTTTTGTAATTGAAGGAAGAATCAATACTGTTAATAATATTTCTCTTTAATAAGATACAAATATTTTGTATGGCAATCATTCACATCAATTCTCATGATCTGTCAGGCAAAATAATTTAAGAAATAATTGAAACAAAATAATTTCTTATAAATTCCAATTCTTATTATTCTGAAATTGTCATTCTTTTCCTAGTGTTTTTGAGTTTTTTTTCAAATTTTTCTCAAGTGACCAGTTCTTTCTAGACAACAAATTACATTGTTATTCTCTGGTATATGCAATATTACTTAATTTGCTTTACTTTTACAGGACTCTAGTGCAAAAATATAATTCAGGCTTACAACATGATCCATGATATTGTATACTAAAGGTAATTTAAGGTGCAATTGTTAAGGACAATATTTTTCTGTACATAGTAATGCGCACAATAAATAACATGTAAGAACTAACCATTCCTTAGCAGAAGTGTCACTGATGAATGAATTTAGTAAAGTTTACTTTAAAATTTAAAACTTGCCTGACTTGTCAGTTTTCTGGACGTTCCAATTACAATGATCTTTAATTCTCTAGCTGATATACCAAGCCCTCCTTCCCCCAAGCATATTCAGTTACTACAACGGACTATACAATTTGTTCTTTATCTTCAGCAATTACCATGTCATCATGAGACACACCATACAATGGAAAATAATTCATTATCACTGTTGCAATAGCATGACATAGACAATATCCTGTCCTGGTTCTCTTTTCCTGTCATCTGGCAGGTCATAGATCATATTCCTCAGCTTAGATTTCTTTAGATTTCATGGTTTCACCAAGACTCAGTGGCCTTTTACTTCCCAATTGATTATTTTAACTGTTAGAGTAATAAATAAAGTTTCAATAATCTCTTCTGCTGCAGTTAATCTACTGTTTCATCAACAATTATCACTGGAACAAAGGAGGAACTCTACCTTATTTGGTACAACAATAACTTTTTACATCAAAGACTGAGACTGAAGTTATTCAAGAGCGAATGAAAGTCAACACAAAGAATAAAAGATTTCACAGGAGAGATTCACAACAAAGTACCTTGATAATTAAGGCATTTTTGTGCACTGTAAAACATCTGCTAAAGCTCCATATTCAAATTATCCTTAAGGAAGAGAACAGAGCTCTAGTTTCCCAAATCCAGAACAAAAGCCTAACCCATAGACTTTTACTGTTCTGTGAAGAATTAGTCACCTCAGTGATTGCAAGCAAATTTTTGAAAGGTGTATTAATATGTAGAACACAGTGAGATTAAAGAGGACCATTAATATTTCAAGTATACTTTTACCAATGACTGGTAACAATGACAACAGAAACAAAAAGGGGAATCCTAGGTAAATCTGAAAAACAAATCATGGTCTATTTCTGGTTCCTTAAACTTCTGAGAACACAAATATATCAGCTGAAATCTAAGGCCCTTCATTTCCATAGAAACAAGTAAGGAATAGATTTTCACCAGCCAACAGTGCATGTTCTGTTAGGTTGATACAAGAGGGAACAGGCATCCATATTTTATAAGCAGTGCAACTGTTTTGTAATTTTGCTGGAGTTCTTGAATAAGTAGCATACCCAGGTTTGAGGCCCTCCTCGGTCGTTAATTAGTAAGATAGTTCCATAGCATGATTCATGTAAAAGCCAAATCATTCTTTTCATCTTTCTCCACCAGTTAGATAGAATATTGACATGTCTGTATTTCTGTAGTGACTCAGTGTCAGTAGGATGTATTGAGATCCTGGAGTTCCTGGTTTTGGTTTGGTTTTTTTTTTTTTTTTTTTTTTTTTTTTTTTTTTTTTTTTTTTTTTTTTTTTTTTTTTTTTTGCTTTAGGTATGCTTTAACTAACACACAGAGAAAAAAACTGCAGTCTAGATGATCAAAACATATAAAGATTTCAGAAAATATTTTATGGCAGATCTTCCTAGAAGTACACATGACGTATGCATTGGAAAAAAAAAAAAAAAAGAGTTTTGTGGGCAGTAACAAGGCACTGTGCATACATATTAAATTCAGGCCAGTATTTTGAGCTGAAGATAAAGAAATAATTGTATATTGATTGGATAAAGACTATCTAATAGTTGTGTCCTTGTTAGGTTCCAGCTCACAATTTAGTGTGTATTAATAGACTTTCATGGATACTATGAGATTAGATACACCTGCTCTAATGCAGTCACAACCCTCACAGTGCAGAGATTCTCAATCAGATTGGGACAACCCCACTGCAATCCATGACAACCTTCTTTTTTTTCAGTCTCAGAGGCATCCAAATCAAGTGGTTTAGACGAAAGATACTGGATAAGGTAGAGCAAGAGAAAAAGAAAATTTTCTGGTTGTACCAGAGTGTTCTGGAAAATCAAAGTAGCATGGTGTTCTAAAGATGTAAGAAAGACAAGCTTGCTTTTAAAAACAGTTAATAGAGCTGGGGAATCAATAAAAGTGACATCTCAGACAAGAATTGGCTTGAACGAAAACACGGTGGCTAGTTTGAAATAAGACCGGTGTGCTAAAATTCTCTTTTAATTATCCAAATTCAAAGGGTGATCTTGTGAAAGAAATCACCTGTCCCTTCCAACCTCCCTTGCAGAACTTCTAAGAGTGTAACATAATATGAAATGCTACTGTCAAGTTAACTTTTCATGGTAATAATATGAACAGACTAAGGACCAACTATCAACCAAGCTCATTCATTTGCTGTCTATAAGGAAGCAGTGTAATCACTACAGGTTCAAGACATACAGCTAGCATTCACTGTAAATTATAAATTTCAGTGGAAAAGCTAGAGTCTACAGCTATCTGGCTACCATTTTAAAAATAGATGATGTGTTAACATTTATGCTGACAAAATCTGTCAGTTTACACAGAAATTTTAGTCAACACAACTTTCAGAAGAGAAGATTTCTGTGCTTAAGATTGAGATTTTCAACAATTTCTTTTCTATATAATGAGCTGCCGTGTTATTTGCCATCCAATGCATTTATGATTATAGTGCTGATGTAACCAGATAATTTATGTCATGAGAATTTGATCAGCTCAGTAGACTTTGCTGTATAACACTGACTGACATCCCACTCAATATGATAAGAATTATGATCATACCTCTCTCATTTTAAAGAGTAAAGCATTGCTTTCCATCACAGACCAATTGGTTTACAACATGCACATGCATACCTTCTCAATATATGCTTTAGTTTTTTTCAATATTTTAATTGTTTTGGTCATAAACCATCAACTTATATACTTCCAGTAGAGACAACCTCCCTAGAACTGGTTGCTAGTATAGTTGATGGATTTGTTATAACTTTAGCAACCTTTTTCTTTATCACAGATTATTAATTAAGAACCTATTCATTAAATTCTTGTAGCACTTATTCTTGGTAGATATTGCTAAATAAGAGATAACAATGAATCTTTTTTTTTTAAAAAAAGATATATTTAAAGAATTTTTTACAAGATTTTAATAATGAAGGGGTAAAATATTGTGTTTTTACCTTTTTTGTTTTTAAATCAGATACCTAATTTCCTTTTTATTTCAATGAGTACAGATGCTTTGCCACGAGAAAAAAAAATTATAAAAGAAAAGCCATCAGGTTGCTTTAAAAAAAAGGAGAAAAAACCCTCACTTTGTTACAAGAAATATTCTACGGATGTGAATCCCACATGAAAATGATATCAAAAGATACCACAACTTTCCACTCAGAGCCATCAGTTGACAAAAAGCATCAATTTGTCTAAATATGGTTAATCTTTATCTCAGGATGTGCTTTCCAAACACAAATTACTTCACACGCATCACTCCAGAACAACAAAGAGCTGCTCAGTTTAGTTCTATACTTTAATGTTAGTCCACCTCTAGCCAATAATTACTTTTTAGAAAATTAAATCAGTGGAACAGTTACAATAAGAGAAATGAAAAAAAAAGCTGTTTTATAATGAATTAATTCTAGTTAAGTATAATATAATTAAATATAAAAGGATTCATTGACAATAAAAATAAAAAAAATAACAATTACCAGTTCTACTAGTTCTCATAGGAAAAGCAAATCTGAAATTTATTTATTTATTTTCATTCACAGTATCTGCCTTGTCCTTATAACTTACATGAGATGTCAAAAAAAAAAAAAAAAGGAAGGAAAAAGAAAAAAAAAGAAAAAAAGAAAAAAAAAAGTTTTTTTTCTACAAGTAATTTAGAACTGTTTATAGAATACAGAATCAGAGCTAGAAACCCATTAAAGAATATTGTATCTGCACTGGTTTTCACCTTATGATCTTGATTTACCTTGCTTTGCTCAGCATGGAGATACTTTAGTATTTCCCAGTCTTTTCTTCTGTTGCACTGTGACATTGCTATTAACTTCTCTATTGCTCTGCTGCACTTATAAACAGGGAGGCAGAGTGACTCAAATGAATTCTTCCTGTCTCTCATTTATGTTGTGCAAACATTAATTGCTTGGTAAGAAAAACATATTTTTAGTTGTGTTAGGATGATACAGTTTTTTTGTTCTTTGAAACTTCATTATTCCTGTACATATTAATAGCACTACTTGTTTTACTCCTTTTTTCACACAGAAGAAATAAAAAGGGGGAGGTATTCTCCCCACATTACACTTGATATCAGCTGTGTTTCATGTAAAATTCTTTCAGATGGATCCAATCACACCAGCTTGCTCTCTAGTCTGTTGAAATGCAACAAACTTGGAAATTAGACACCCCATGGAGTATTAGTCATTACTATGGCTTTATAAATATTGATAATTACAAAACTGTCATGTAGGTGTATCTCTGTTTCAAAACATACCATAGAAAGCACTGAAAGAGATTTACCCTAATGAAAAAAAAAAAAAAAGAAAAGATAAAAAGAATCCTACAGATATTATGCTACCTTGCTGTGAAACCAAGGAATTTTGCTGCATAGCTCACTGCCTCCTGCAGGGAAGAATTTTGCAGAAATGTGTCAGGCACAGCCTGGTATTCGATGATAAAGAAAATTAAAGACTGAGATTATAGTTATATCTGTCTTTCAACGTGAAAATAAAAAGACATGGGTTGAATACCTTGATTTGAGCTTATGATGTTTAAAACCCCAAGAAAACATTTATCCACTAAGTCAAATAATGTCAGATAAAGCAGACTCCCACAGCAAAAATACAGATTTTCATGAAGAAACTTAGGTGATCCCATCCAAATTGGGAACCAATGACAGGAATGGTACCAGGTGACATTGTAGTCTTCTGCATTACATGTAGTCTTACATTTCTGACTTTGATAATGTACCCATGGATGCTTTTGAATATGCATAGACAAACTGGTACTAGAACACCATGGGCCTGTCAGCTCCCTGAGGTCAGGAGCACCAGGGCCTCCCCTGTGCTGTGTCCATCATGTCAGGCAGGGCCTGGTAGTCAGGACCCATACCACCACCCAAGAGGCATCGGACTTTTCCCTGGGGATGGGCTGAGGCCCACCTGGGACATGGGCCTGTGGGTAGGCCTGGTTTGGTGGGGCCCATGGCTGAGCTGGGCAGGGCTGTGGGGAGCTGGAGACCATCCCTCCTGCAGCTTCACTGGTACAGGTGCTGATGACCTTGGGGGGCTGACATGGGGTACTGAGCTGTTGACAGCACAGGAGGAGCCCTGGAGGAGGTTCAACAAGGGCAGTCAGGGCTGGTGGTGCTCTCAGGGTCATGATAGGAAGTAACTGGAACTGAGTCTATAGGGATTTTCAAACCTTCTGAGGTTCCATATTTGCTTTTGTAACAAGTACAGTTGCCCAGGTTCTGGCAAGAGAAGAAGAGGGGCCAGGGCTGCCCCATGCTGGGGACAGCCGAGCCCCTCAGCCACAGGTGGGCGCCGCAAGGAAAGCCTGGCTCAGAAAGGGCAAAACGCTTCCCTATTCTAGTCTGTGAACCTTCTGAAATTAATAAGAAAGACGCTCTTTAGAATTTCTGAAATTTCTTCAAGATACTATCAGATATGTTAATGACTATGACGACTTGTCTTGGTTTGAGGTAAAAGAGAAACAATTTTCTGATCAGTAGTTTTACTTTGCAGCTAAGCCTCTTCTAAATTACTGAACCCCCAGAATATTGTTCAGACACTATTCACTCCCAGAGAGATAAGACCTGATTGTTCCTAATTTGTGCCATGAAAAGGGGTTCAAGGACACTTTTGCTTATTTTATTGCTTTAATAACAAAGGTCAGCTAACTTTGTTATTTGTCCCTGGAAAAGAACACAGGGGATAAATCTGTGGAGTGGAGTGACCCAAACTGTCCAACAGGATATTCCATCCCTCCATCTTCCTCATGCTCAGTATAACAGATGAGGGATCAAAGAGTCAACTCTCTTCAATGGCCAGCATCCAAGGAAGACTGTTTATCTGCCTTTGATCCCCCAGGAATGCAGGACCCATGCATTCCTGAATCTGGTTTCTGAATCCATTTCCCATCTGCTGCTGAGTGCAGTCTGGGACTTTCCCAGTGCCTGTCAGTGACGTGATTGTCATCCTGGGACCTTGACACGGTTTCATATATATTGCATACATTTCATTATTTTCTTTTTATTTTATTATTAATATTGCATTAAATTAGTTAACTTTTTTTTTCTGAACTGAGCATCTGTCATTTGTTTCAGTGGTGAGTTCAGCCCAAACCATGACACAACTGAAGCAGAGTGTTTAAAAGGTGCTAATACGCATCTAGATGACATGACCCTTGGAAGGACTCTACAAGTTCATCTACACTTAAGCCAAAAATGTGTTCATGTATTGCTACTTCTTGTAATAATGAAATGCATTAGTGACTTTTTATTAGAAAATAAAAATAAATTAATGTAGAATAAAATTTATTTGACTTCCTTGAAATAAGGGACTTGCAAAATGACATCTCAAATGTATGCTTCAATTTACAGCAATTAAAAAAAAGTATTAAAAGGTCTTTAAATACTTACATTTCTTACTTGTTCTAAACCATAGAATTCTATTTTTGCTATATATATAACCTAATTCAAAACCCTTTCCTATGAAAAAATAGCTTGTACAAAAAATTGAAATAAGTGATCAAAAGCTTTAAAGCATAGAAGCTTAATCCATTTTAAAGCCGGCATTACATTTTCCTTGGAGAACTGCACTTTCATTTCACTTATTTCAAAATGAATTACAGCTCCACACTTACTATTAGTTCAGATGTCATTTCCATGAGATTTATGAAAAAATACTTTAATAAAAATATTTATTTCAACACCAACTAAGCTGCTTGTTTTGAGAGGGAGAGTAATCTCAGTAACGACAAGAAAAAACAATGTTGAGGTAAAGTATGAAGGAATTTCTTATATTTTGGTTTTGGAATGAGTCTCTAAACTGATTGCACAACTGTCTTTCAAAAATAATCAGAAGGAATAAAATCTAAAAAAAAGCATAGTCTGATAACATTTTCTATTCCATATCATGATTTATTTGTCAACCTCTATCAGATTAGCAAGCTGGAAATAACTACAGTACAGGTACTTTGGCAGGTAAGAAACAAACTTCTGATTATAATAACAGGATTGTTAGCACTAACAATAAGATTGTTAGCACTGAGTTCCCATCTCTAGTTTTCTGTCCAGCATCTTAATTTTAGTTGAAGTTGTTGAAGATTCGAGGCGGAATTTGGGTAGGGAGCTACTATTTTCCTATGCTCAGTTTCACAGCAAGATTTTTTTTGAGATGTTTGAGAAAAACTGTCATAACATATTAAGTATTTACATGATGAACTTTTTGTCTTATACTTTAACTGAAACATTTTCCTCTACATGATAATCTTTAGAGTCCCTTCCAACCTAAGCCATTCTATGATACATGGATTCACAAATCCCTCCAGTTCTTATTAAATAACTATGATTCATAGAAAACTGATTCTACAGCTATAAATAATGCTTAGATTAATTGTTCAGGATTTGGGAACTCCTTCCCTCATTAGTGTTTCTGATCAAAGCTGCGTCTTCCAAGGTATACTAAAATAACAATAAAAACAACCACAATCATTGTCATCATCATCATCATTCCTTAATCTTTTTCTTTATTTTCCTTCTTTATCCTGTAAAATAAAAATAGTTACAAAAAAGATAATCTGTTCCAGGAATATTCAGTCCCTGAGATAAGGAAAGATATTTCCCAAATTCTATAATAACTCCTGCTCTCCCATCTCTCCACTGCAGCCCAATGTACACCTTCCAACATAAATTTAACTTTTAAACTGGATCAACCACTGCATAGTCATGTGTTGAACAGTAACAGGATATGGAATCATAGAATTACAAGACTTGTCAGCGTATGATAACAAGAATGGTTCAGTAACCTGAACCATCGCTTCATTTTCAGGTAGATCACTATCATAACAAAGTTTCAGAAGTATATAAAACACAGTGGCTGAATCCACTAATAACCTAAATGAAAAAAAGAACAAGATAATGTTTGTTTAATCTTTTCTATGTGCAAGAATAGGTCCAAGAGAAAAATTATTTATATGGGAGTGAGAGACACAGCAATAAGACACAACGTGGATAACACTGTGATACTTAGTTAATAGCACTCATGACCATCAGTATAATTCTTTATTTTCTTCTATTCATATAAAAAAAAATAAAAATCCATTTCTGTTCCTGTCCTCTAATCATGTAAAATGCACAGCTCTCAAAAATCAAGAACAAAACCTATACACAAAACGTAATTATCAACATGAAAGAGTGATTGATAGCAGCAAAACATCTTTTGTAATTACAGTAACATCTAGATAGTAAGGAGGATTTTTTTTTTTTCATGCATGATGACAACTGTATAGGACTTAGAAAGAAAAATACTCAGGACTGTGTAGGATTAAATATAAGAGCACACAAATAGGAATAATAGAAAAAAAAAAAAAGAATAGTTAATATGATGGCATATTTGCTTTATAATACCAAAGAAAACCTCCACATATGTCAGGAACCTGCTAAACTGGGTATCACAGATACTTATGGCAGACACTTTAACATTGCCCCAGAATTCAAACAGCCAAACTGTCAGGGGAAGGAGAGGGTCCCCCATTTGGAGAGTGGAATCACTGGAATCAGGAGCAAAGTGTTGAGTTCAAGACCAAATGACACTGTGGAGGCTGAATGGATTTCAATACCAAACCCCTTCCATTGCAGCTATATGTACAGTTTTACAAATTAAATGACTTCCACGTTCTGTAGCAGGGATGGCGTGGTCCAGGAGAAAAGTTGGATAGGTTTGTGTAGCTCTTCCAGACATGGGCTGCAGGTTCCCATCCCAGCCATGGGTATGTGCAGTCATGACTCCCTTGGAGTGCCTCTCCTGCTCCCTGGCTCCCCATGGGTGTTGCAGGGATGGTCCCAATCCTAGGGCAAGGTAATGGAGTCATCTGGGTTCCTCCAAAGCCTCTCAGGTTATCCTTTATTCTGTGTTCCTGCCACTGCCTCTGTCCTTGGAATGTCTCTTAAATTTATTTAGCTTCACAAGTTAAGGTATTGGGTAGAGAACATTTCCTTGGTGACTAATGTTTTCAACTTGGACTATTGTTTTCTCATGTGCTCATTTCTCATTGCCATGTTGGTACCATAATCAAAGTGGTCAGGACATCTCTGGGCATGTTGTATGAATAGTTCAGCTTTCTAGTTCCTTGAACACACAATAAACATTCAAGTTTCATTCTAGTGTTTGGGAAAGCTGTTAGACACAATTTGTCTCTTCTGCTAAACCAAAAAGCTGTTAAGAGCTCCCAGGCTTATGCTAACAGCTATGCCAATCTGGGTGGAATTCATGCAAATGACTACACAATGCCCATGGGCCCGAGGGCACCTTGCCCTCCCATCCTCAGCATAGTCTGTATTACTGAAGGAATTTCTATGGTGAGACTTTTAGAAGTCCAGTAATATGCAAACATTTGTAGTTCCTGTGGAAATGCAAATATTTTGTGAAAATGAGGCTGCATTTAAAATGAAAATTCTAGCTAATAATATGTTTAAAAAAAAAAAAAAAAGGAAATGGTTTTGTTGTTAACACATATAAAGATGTAAAGGTGGAAGACATTTACTACATGGTATCAGCACTGTTAGGCATGCAGTTCCCAGATGGGTTCTAAACAGGAATGTGAGCTTTAAACAAAAGCATCTGGTTTTATTTTACATTTTCATCCACCACTAGGACAAGACTTGTCTTATATTCTCCATATGCATACAGTTTTATAAGGACATTATTAGGATTCACTGTAACAATGTAGTTATTTTATCTTCAGAGAAGTTATTTATTGTGATGGCAATCTAGGTTCTTCCCTCACCTATACAGCTATCGCTTAGGAATGAATCACTATAAAGCACAATGTACTATACAGTTATTCAGATTCAATGTG
The DNA here is from genome assembly GCA_013398155.1 of Pedionomus torquatus. Classification (NCBI taxonomy): domain Eukaryota; kingdom Metazoa; phylum Chordata; class Aves; order Charadriiformes; family Pedionomidae; genus Pedionomus; species Pedionomus torquatus. The sequence continues at coordinate 173,527 of VZRU01005488.1, read as the reverse complement.
TTAAGTGTAAGACTGAAGGTCAACAGCTAAGGCAATATATAGGCATAAATTATATCTTAATAAATTCACATTTAGGAGAATCTCATTGTATAGCATAGGATTGGGAACATGGACATAAAAAGGCCTTTATGGCATAAATTAGAATGACCACATTTCTTATAAGTGAACGGATAACTCTGACCTTTTAAAACATCTACAAGAGAAGAGTGAATCATTTTCTGCTCTAAAATATGATGACATGACTCTGGATTAACTTCAGAGGTACATTGATGGAGTAGCACAGTGGGCAGTATAAATTCTACAGCTTGAGCAATTTCTGATGAAAGATGAAGACCAAGAAACAGGTAAAATACTCTGAACCATCTTAAATAACTGCTGCATACATTCTGATTGGCATGTTGGGATGTTCTCTAGTGCACTCAAAAGAAGTGAAAAGTAAAATAAGATCTTATATTTTTATATAAATAGGAAGATTAAAACTGCTTGATTTATGTAAATAGTTTCAGTTCAATAGTTTAATTTCACTATTTCCTGTATACATATTGATATTGTACATGACAGAATCATAATATATAATCACATTATAAGAATGATCAAAGAATATTTTTTCCTTGGGAAACTAAAGACTTTGGGCCTCCATAAAATACAAATAACTTTTGTGATGGTTGGATCTTTTTATTAAAAAGATATTTTAATCAAAAAGTTAAACTGAACTAAACTTTTGTAAACTGCTTATGACAACAGTGTAGTCTCTAAGTTACTGTTAATAAGCCATACTTGGTGAGTTTTCTCAAAGTTTTCTATGTAAGTAGAAGGACTTTTTTTGTCCTTGAATTGCAACTCTACTGTACAGAGTGGATTTCGACTTTTTTGTTATCTTTAAAAACCAAGGTTAAGACTGTAAATGCAACAATGCAGACTTTTATGATGCAAAAATAATAATAAAGTCTCCAAACATTGAAAGACTATTGCTTTCTGAGAAATTGGACTCTTGAAGGGGACTCAAAAGGAATGCTTTAGAAGAGGATTTCACAGCTATTTCCTGAACAATAAAATAATATGGAAATCCATTCCAAGTGCTGGAAGAGCATACAAGCATTGCAGACAAGCATATATGTTTCACATCCAAAACTGCAAATAAGCATACTATAGCAGTCTGTGCTAAAGGCCACTTAGGAATGAGGACAGAAGGATATACTGTAAGAAAATTAATTCCTGGTGAATCTTCATAGGTTATTTCTTGCTATCATACCAACCAATGCAGCTAGGTCCTTGACTTCTGTATATCAAGCCACACAACTACTTTTTCCTTTCACAACATCTTAGGTTTCCTCTCTTGCTCTTCATCCTGTGACTGCCCATGACATCCAGTGGCTGTTTACAGGGAGCATGAGCTTTTGTGAATTAATTTACCAAATTCTGAGAAATGTGGTAATCCATGTATTTGGCAGAGATTTAATTTCTCTAAGGAAGTGAAAATAAGAATTCATCATGAAGAATGTCAGATGGACTTTACAACAGACATTTTCTGCATGTCTTCTAAGGTAAAGCAGTATATAATATGTACTTGAAATTTTTAAACAATTATTTCCTTATTGACAAGTACACAGGATGTAGGCATATGTTGGAGTGCAAGTGCGCACAAACCAGACTGAAAACTGCTTCTCTTTTGAAGGAGAGGAAAACAAGCACAACCAGAAGACACTACTAATGATAAGGATAAAAAGAATAGCGTGTGTACTTGCCTACAGCTCTTGAACTTCTACGTATAAAAATGCAATTTGTTTTTTAATTGTGGATCAAAAAAGCAAAATTTAAATTTTTTGCATGGAGACTTTTTATCAAGTTTGTGATAATTCACCAAGCAGAACTATTCCAGATTCCAATATTAAAGTACCCATATATAGCTGAAAGGCATTAATTCCACTACTCAAGGTTTGTGAAAATTTGTAGTTTGTCAATTACAAATTTGTATGAGAAGCACTGAAAAAGCTTGTGGGAGATCCGTCAGAAAGTCATTGTTTGTTTGGAAATATGTCTCTAATACTCATTGCTGACTTCCTTTAAAGAAATGAAGCTTTCTTCTGTTTGACATAGTGTTATCACGAGGTTCTAATCACAAAATAATTTCAAGATATATAGCACTCCATTCAGTCAGGGCAAACTACCCATGCCTATGCATTCATCACAAGTGGCTGATTTCTCTTTATTCCAGAATTCCTTCTAATGGCTTTTGTCCTATCCGGTGCAGCAAAAATGTATCAAGCAGTCTGCTCATAAGATCTTTTTTTAAATCTTGTATTTCTTCTTCTCTGTTTTATCATTGTCAAACTGTCAACCCATTAGTTTTCAGCTTTGGAACTTTGCTTACTGCTACAGGTCTGCCCAGCAGTTTTATACTCCCTCTCTATTCCTCCCTCCAGGTTCTTTCTTTCTGAGTTTAATCAGAGATTTTCAGTACCCACAATACTGGAAATTTTCTACTCCCAGAATATTAGGTAACATTACTTGATTGAAGTAAAATCTCCTCAGAGGCATGTAGATGACCCTCATAGCAGTAATGAAACCATATCATGTACATCAGAAAGCAGAATCTGTCTCTTCCGGGAACTGACTTCAGTTTCACTAAATGTATCATATAGTGCTGGGGCAAGTGTGAAATAAGATAGTGCAAAGAACAGCTTTTGTACATGATTCAGGAAGTATACTTTCAGGACACACATCTTAGACAACATGAAACAGCACAAATTAACAAATTCATACAAGATACTAAATTAAATCATGCTCTTTCTATGTTCTTTCTTGTAATCAGGGCCAAATACTGTCCTGTTTTGCCATACAATAAAGAGGACCTTTAAAGTTAGGTTTTCTTAGACCACAGCGTTTAATTCTTTTGCGAGCATTCCCTTGTGAGATTGAATAAAGTTTTTAAAACTATAAAAACTGATTCTCTCAGTAAGAAATATAAGGATTTATATTACAGATCTAATGGAGTGCCACAAGTTCACAAGAGCAAGTTCAATCCAAATTTGCAATATCAATGATGTCAAAATGATTTTAAGGGAACTATTATTCTACTTTTTCTGTCTATTGCAGTCAGGGATTCCATTTTTCTGCTGCTCAGCAACTTCTTCAATTGTTATTAGAAAAGATGGTATTATAAAGTACTAATTTTTACCAGCTGAAAGAGTTTCTTTTTAACAACGTACAATTAATCTTTATTCCTCTGTGTTACTATAGATGATAATGTATTAATTTCCTTTCATCCCCAATGATATCAAGACTTAGTGCTTAATCATTAGACTGAACCAAAGTAAAAATGGTGGAGACATATCAAATTGCTCAATCTGTTTCCAAGTAAAATTATAATTTTTAGGAACAGTATAGAATCATAGAGTGGTTTGGTCAGAAATAACCTTTAAAGATCATCTAGTCCAACCCTCTGTCATGGCCAGAGACATCTTTCATGAGATCAGGTTGCTCAAAGCCCCATTCAACTTGATTTTGAACACTTGAAATTATAGGACATCCACAACTTCTCTAGGCTACCTGCTCTAGTGTCTCACCACCTGTATTGTAAAAAATTACTTCCTTATAAACAATTTAAATCTGCTGTATTCCAGTTTAAAATCTGTCTCGAATCACATAGAATCACATAGAATCACAGAATCAAAGGAGGATAGGGGCTGGAAGGGACCTCTGGAGATCATCTAGGCAAACTCCCCTGTCAAAGCAGGTCCTCCTAGAGCAGATTGTACAGGAATTTGTCCAGGAGGGTTTTGAATGTCTTCAGAGATGGAGACTCCACAGCATCCCTGGGCAGCCTACTCCAGTGCTTTGCCACCCTCAAAAGTGAAGAAGTACTGCCTCATGTTTAGAAGGAACTTCTTATATTCCAGTTTGTGCCTGCTACCTCTTGTCCTGTTTGTGGGTACCGCTGAAAAAAGACTGGCATCTCTTGACACCCACCCCTTAAATATTTGTAGGCATTGATGAGGTGCCCCCTCAGTTTTCTTTTTTCCAGACAAAAAAGACCCAAGTTCCTCAGCTTTTCCTCATGAAAGATGTTCTAGTCCCCTGATCATCCTTGTAGCCCTTTGCTGTACCCTCTCCTGCAGTTCCCTGTCCTTCTTGAACTGGGGAGCCCAGAACTGGACATAGTACTCCAGGTGTGGCCACACCAGGGCAGAGTAGAAGGGGGGGTTAACCTCCCTTGATCTGCTGGCCATGCTCTTCTTGATGGACCCCAGGATGCTATTGGCCTTCGTGGCCACAGGGGCGCATTGCTGGCTCATGGGCATCTTGTTGACCATGAGGACTCCCAGGTCTTTGTCCACAGAGCTACGGAGCTGCTCTCTAGCAGGCCAGCCCCTAACATTTGCCAGAGCTGCTCTCCCAGGTGCAACACCCCACATTTGTCATTGTTGACATTGTTGACAAGATTTTTATGATTTTTTTTTTAATTTGAATGCTCAGCAAAGATGTCCCTGTGGAAGACTGTAAGGTCTGTTAACCAAATGCTGGAAAAGACAGGGGCTATGCAGCTGAGTGAGATGTGGCTTGGTCCTGCCAGTACTGTCTATGAGAGTGCAATCCAATCCATTAAACTGGTTTTTGCTTTTCCTTACAGATAGGAAGATATAGTTCCCCTCCAGAAGGCATCCTTTGCACAGCTGTTTGTCAGAGTGGGAGATGGACCTGGAGTAACGATGGAGTCTCAATATGAGTATGATTGTTCTCCTTTATTCTACACACTTACAAAGGTTATATAGGTATCCAAAAAAAGCATGTGATAACAAACAATCTGCCATTGGTTCATAGCTTTTGTCTGCTTGCCTCAAGCTGTTACATGACTATCAGTCATGATCAGAGTGTTGCTGCCCACACGAAGGAGTCTGTCTTCACTTTCCAGACTTAGTTCTGCCTAACTTGTTTACCAGTTCGTTACTTCCCTCTCCAGGTGGGATCAAGGACAAGTTGCTTTGCCCTTTTTACATCTGGTTGTGCAGTTATGGTTTGCTAAAAACTGGATTGTTCACACCAGTGAGATCATGTCCTTTACAACTTTATCCTTCCACAGCTGTTCATAAGAAAAGTTTGGAAATGAGTACCAGGGAGCAAAACAGATTGATCCAAACATAGAGATTTTAATTTAGTACCTGATAATCATTTGTCATTGCTACTATATTACTGTATATACTACTTACTATGGTACTACTACCATGTCCGTGATTATTAACCTAAACCACCCTAAAATATCCACAGAGTTTAAAAACAGTGGTACTTAGGTACAAAACTTATTAGAAGACAAACCAACTCTGAGATAAGTGAAATACTATGGTTTAGAACTGTATTAATAGAAAATTGCCGACACATATAGAGTCCAATATTACTTGTGTAATTCACTACAGTAAGGTCATCTCTGAAAACATGTTATCTTAATATCTGGGCTTTTCATCAGACATGATACTTGACAAAATTAAATACTTGCATGGAAAGGTATTTGCTACACTCTGAACTTCACCTCCACTGAAGTGGAAAGCAGAATTAATTCTTGAATATGTACAGTATTCTGCCTGGCCTCTAGCTGCTGCTTGAGAATTAGCCAGGCCTTCCATGGATTCTCTGTTATAACTTTCAGTCTTGTGCAATGCCTTGGTTATCTAGTGCTATTTCAGAGTCCTAAATCATATCTAAGCTCTGGCAGATGAAGCACTCATAATGTTGCGATCTCTTGGATTTTTTTTCTCATTATAATCTCAGAAACAAGCAGAGTGCAGCAAATCTAATATCTGAAATTTAAAAAGTGGCTCACAAAGAGGAAACCTTAAAAACAAAGAAAATCAAACCAAAATCCAACAGGACAAAAATCAGAGGTGGTAATTTGTGCAAGAGTGATGAATTATTTAAAAGAAGTATACTAGATGTTATGAAGATACTGAATACATGTGTTTCCATCTGTCCTGAATGGTCTCCATCCGCCAACCTGTATTTTTCACAAGACGAGTTTCTTGATGGCAGTGTTTGCCCTCTCTCAACAGGTACTAGGGTTTCTGTGCATTGAACAATGTAAATTGACTTCTCAATAAAACTACTGGCACAAAGGAAATCTATGCCTTTGATCCTTTGATAATACCAGATGCACATAGACACACTAAACTGAAGTGGCCTTTAAAAATTATTTATTCTATTTTTTTATGTGGAATTGTTCTTGAGGAAACAGCAAAAAATTCTAACTAAAGGGCTTTGCCTCACAGGTGCATTTTCACCAATGTCAAAGTGCTTGGATCAGGTCTTCTAACAATGCAGCTGTTAAAAAGAGCAGAAATGCTACACACACATGTATATATACAAACACACATATGCTTCTTTAAATGAGTAAAGCCTCTGGAATTCTTGAGATGACATGGCTCTACTGCAAAAACAACCTCAGTCCATTATGCACCTCCTATTGTCATTAAGAGAAACATACAGTTGCAATCTACATTCGAAAACAGTGACTTTTCCATGTGTCTTCACTGTAAAAACAAGATATTTTGATGGGAAAATCTCAGTTTATTTTTAACAGAGATAATTTATGTGATGTCTTGCCTGTCTAGTCCAAAGGGAATGGAATATTCTATAGACATAGTATCTAAACAGCTAGTGAATGTAGGCCTTATGAAAGACTAATGATACTGATTTTTGCACGAATTGAGAGGACAGATGTTATACAAGTTTACTATGTAAAACAGCAGATTGAAAACATAGTCTTGGCAGTGTAGTTATTTCAGTTCTATTAACACGATAGAATAAAGCATCCTGGATGAACCGTACTGTAGTAATTTATGTAGCTGTTTAGAGAGGTACACAAATTGAACAAAACGGGATGGAATTCCATCACAGAATTTATATCTAATCTACAGGCACAAAGAGTAATATCTATCCATCCTAGGCAGAAACTGCTGCATTCTTCACTTTCTTACTTTTAACAAGAATTCTAGCACAATCTAGAATAAGAGAACTTCTCTGTGTAGTGGAAAAGACCTTATGCTCGACCGATGGGGCATGGCTACAGTACCTGAGCCTAGACTTACATAATTTTTTAGTGACATTTTAGAAATTAAGGTCATTTAAATAGCATTTGCTTTCAGGAAAACTGGAAGAGAGGATGTAGCCAAGAAAAGGTGCATAACTGAAAACCCATCAATTTCAGAAAGTTCATATTCACATTTTCCTGCTATATAGAATATGGATGTTAAAAGGAAAAACACTGGAAAACATGAAGTCTATCCCCTAAGCAACAGACATATAGTAAGAAATCGTTGTCAAGATTGCATGTGTGGGTATGGCATGTAAACATAATCAATAATAAATGACTAAAAAATCCGGAAAACATAGTTGAAAAAACATGGAATAAAATATGCTAGTTATTATCATTGTGTTTCAGCATATAGAAAGGAAAAACTGATAGATGAGTAAAATGCATAATGCAGCTAATTAGCATACATCTAGAATGCTTTAGAAATTAATCACACTGAATTTAGCTCTTTTAATGACAGTAAATAAGTTGGAAATGAAGACTGGCAGGTCATCTTCTAGGGGTCTACCTGTTAGCTCTTTGATCTTTTAGAAACCAATGAATGTTTGAGTGTTTTTCAGTTTGTTAGGTGGCAGTGAAGCACTAATGAGCATGGATACTATATTGCCAGGTACTAATTTCTTTGTGAGCTGAGGTTCTTTCCTCTCTTAGGATGACAGAATCATTACAGTCGGAAGGGACTCTAAAGATCATTGGGTCCCAACCCTGCTGCCATGGGCAGGGACACCTCCCCCGACATCAGGTTGCTCAAAGCCCCACCCAGCCTGGCCTTGAACACTCCCAGGGATGGGGCATCCACAACTTCTCTGGGCAACCTGTTCCAGTGTCTCAACACCTTCACAGTAAAGAATTTCTTTCTAGTATTCAATCTAAATCTCCCCTCTTTCAATTTAAAACTGTTACCCCTTGTCCTATCGCTACACTCCCTGACAAAGAGTCCCTCTCCAGCTCTCCTGTAGGCTCCCTTCAGATACTGGAAGGCTGCAATGAGGTCTCTCCTGAGCCTTCTCTTCTCCAGGCTGAACGGCCCTGGCTCTCTCAGCCTGTCTTCACAGAAGAGGTGCTCCATCCCTCTGATCATCTTTGTGGCCTCCACTGGACCCATTCCACAGTCTTTCCTGTGCTAAGGACTCCAAAGCTGGACAGAGTACTCCAAGTGGGGTCTCATGATGAGTGGAGTAGAGGAGTAGAAAGGTTCTTGAATAATTTCCTCTTTAAACAAATCCACATTGTGTTTTAACTTTCTAGTTGTTGGTTAGATTGAGCAAGAGCAGTGATGAGTGCATGCAGAAGTGTACTATAGCAGGGTTTGACAGTTTAAGTCTTCCTATTTTAAGTATTTTATTCCAACACAGTTGGGGAGAAGGTATTGGAAAATAAATCGCTTGTTTTTTAAAGGTTTTGATGAATTGCTAGGTAAGTTCAGTGCAAGTCAATTGCTCTGCACAATCTGTTCCAAACAGTCTTCTTGTCAATTGGAGGCTTAATATTTCTATTTTCACTCAAGTGATGAGAAGCAAAAACTTTTTGAAAAATTCAGTGATAAACTGCATTGTCAAAATCATTTCACTATTACAACTGAACAGACATTCACAAAGTGCACTACAGTAAACAAATAAAGAGTCAGTACGTTGCTACCCTTTTTTACAATAAAACAAATGGGAACACCAGTTGTATTACTTCATAAGCAGATAATGAGCTACCAGAAAATGTGTGTTAAAGAAATGACTGTGGCATAAGAGTGTATGCAGAAATTATTCAACAATGCTGATTTGGATTTGCCCTTGTTCTGGATCTTCTTTAGTTATGTACACATAAGCAAAATTAATGTAAAACAAGAACAGCAGTATTTAACCTCTGAGACATGAGTGATGATATGCAGTTTACTGCAGCAGAGAAGCAGGAAAAAAAACCTTATCTACCACTGATTAAAACCCCGTGTACATACTCTGAGAAGTAGCAGGCTTATTTTAGTAATCCTCCTGAGCTCGTTCCTTTTGCAGACCCCTTTGTTTCTTTCCCTGGTAACCATTACAGCTATGCATTGCTCTGCTCAGAAATACAGGATTTGCATCAATGCAGACAAGCCGTGTTGAAAACTAAACTAAACTCATTTCTTGAAGCTAAAGCACAGAACTAGCAGCAATGAAAACCAACATCAACATCATCAAAAGTCACGGCAGCAAATATTCCACATGTTCCTGAAGGTTCATCTAAACAGTTCCTGTTCTCAAGACTGACCACACCTTCTTGTGAAATAGTATAAATAGGAACTTAATATAATGAAGAACGGAAACCCTTTATTTAAGTCAACCATTTCTTCATCTAATCCAGTGAAGATTAAACTAATTTTAGCTTTTGGGCCAAGTAGCATCAAAAGCTAAGCATCTCATAACCTTCCAAACATCTTTAGAGCGATCCGGTCATATTGCTGCATTAACTGTTACACCACAAATAAGAATGGTACAGCCATTTCTTAGAACAAGAAAGATATTCTGCAGGTAATATTCATAGATACTAGGTATGACAGAGTGCACAGACTTGACAGGGTCTGTCTGAGATTCTATGAATCTCTGACATTTTGCTAGTACAGCAAATAATATACTTGAATAGGATTTTAAATCAGTCCAAGTAGCACAACCCACTGTGTCAGACTAGTTATTTTTAATGAGTTTATGCATTTTGCATTGTGCTAGACATTCCTTGTCATGCTATTGGATCCTTAATGCAATAGGAGAGAGGCTATTAATCTTAGTAATAAAATGTTTGAATACAGGATGTACAAAGTTATGCGTAGCAGAAACCATATACAGAAATTAATGGGCCAAATTTATCACTGGCTTAATTCCACTCAAATCACTGGAGATATTCCAGGTCTCGGTCTAAGTTAATGACTTTTTTACTATGCTAGTGAATTTCTGTCATACATATGACTTGATATAATTTATTGTATTTGAAACAAAAAATGGCATTCCCTGCTGAGTATACTATTGTTTATTGTCTCAGCTATTCATGTCAAAGACATTGAGATTATACAGAAATGCTTTTCATACATGTACATGGTGACAAAGTGAATATCTGACAAGTTAGAAAAAAGTATTGTTTATTGAACTATGAATTATAACGAATAGTAAAAAATAGCTACATTTATTCTGTGAAAAACAGTGATCAAGATCACTGCTTTGTTAATAAAGTTAGAACACCAAACAAAAAAAAATCTTTAGAAAAATGGAGCATAACTTTGTAACAAACATGGCCAGTTTACAAAGAATTGATGATTATATGCTCAACTTTTCCTCTTGCAAACAGTTATACATCATGGCAGAAATTGACATTAAATCAATATAGTAAGTAAGAAATAGCAGTTGCTAAGGAGCAGAAATCCTGTTTAATTGCTTAATAAACAAGCATGAAAACATTTCAAATGGACTAATCACTTAGTGAAAAGTCACTTTTTGTGATGAGAGCTCTCTAGGCTCTATAGAGAGTAAGAGAAACTTTCCTGTTTTTCCACTGGAGGAAAAAAAATAAATTGATTTTTGCCCAACTAAATTTTCAAATTTTCTTTCTCTGGACAACTTGTTCCAGTGTGTCACCACCCTCATCATAATAAAATCTTCTTTATATTGAATCTAAAGCTACTCTCTTTCAGTTTAAAGCCATTAGCCCTTGTCTTGTCATTACAGATCCTGGTAAAAAGTCTATCTCTGTCTTTCCTTATGAGGCCACAGAAAGGTTTCCCTTGAGCATTCTCTTCTCCAGGCTGAACAACCCAAACTCTGTCAGCCTTTCCTCACAAGAGGTGTGTTCCAGCCTTCTGATATTTTTTGTGTCCCTCCTTTAGACTTGCACCAATAAGTCCATGTTTGTCTTGTACTGAGGAACTCAGAGATGGATGCGGTTCTCCAGATGAGGTTTCATGAGAGTGGAGTAGAAAAACAGAATCAACTACCCAGACTGGTTGGCTATGCTTCTTTTATGCAGCCCAAAATACAATTGGATTTCTGAGTTGCAAGCGCACATTGCTGGCTCATATATAATTTTTCATCTGCCAGTATCCCCAAGTCCTTCTCTGAAGAGCAACTCACAATCAGTTCTTCACCCAGTCTGTATAGATATTAGAGATTGCCCAGTCCAGGTTTAGAACTTAGAACCTTGCACTTGGCCTTGTTGAACTTCATGAGATTTACAAGGGCCCACACCTCAAGCCTGTCAACATCCCTCTAAATGGTATCTCTTCCCTCTAGTGAATCAACTGCACTGCTTGTGTCACCTAAAAACTTGCTGAGGGTGCACTCATTCTCACTATCTATGTAACTGATGAAGGTATTAAACAGTATTGGTTACCACTCATTATTGGGTTCCACTTGGTCATTGAGATGTAGACTATAACCCTTTGGATTCAGCTACCCAGACAATTCCTTATTAGAGGTAATAAAATCATATGGGACTGTATCAGTGTCCTTATGGAAGTCCAGGGAGACATCTGTGGCTCTTCTTTTGTCCAGTGATGCAGTCACAGTCACTCCGTTGTAGAAGGCCACTAGATTAGTCAGGTATGATTTGTGTTGGTTAAACTATTTTGTCTGCTTCTAGTCACCTCCTTGTCTTCCATATGTTTCAACATGCCTTCCAGGAGGATCTGTTCCATGATGTTACCAGGTATGAAGGTGAGCCTGATTGACTGGTAGTTCCCAGGGTCCTCCTTATCATCCTTTTTTAAAATGGGTGCAATATTCCCTTTCCTCTAGTCACCAGGAACTCCACCTGACTGAATGACTTTTCAAATATGATGGAGGGTCATTCAACATGCTTTTATGTATCCTGGAATTTTGCACTTCTTAGCGCACGTATTCAAAAGATGATTACGGATTTTGTCCTGAGAAGAAAATGTGGGAAACATTATTCTTTTTCCATATCCTATGATATTCTATGTTAATTTATTAGTATTTTATCAGAAATAATAAAATTTGTGAAAAAAAAAGTTTTTATATATTAAGAAATTCGTATGTAGTATCCTCTTCATTGACATGTTCATGGACTGTCTCAACAAATATGCAGTCAAACATGCACATAAACAAAGCTACNTGTTAATTTATTAGTATTTTATCAGAAATAATAAAATTTGTGAAAAAAAAGTTTTTATATATTAAGAAATTCGTATGTAGTATCCTCTTCATTGACATGTTCATGGACTGTCTCAACAAATATGCAGTCAAACATGCACATAAACAAAGCTACTTTTTTGCTTCACAGAACAAACCAGTTTTTTTTGGCAAAAAAATACAACCAAGGACCCTTTATTTTGTGAAGGGGCAATTCTGTTATTTTCAGGGCTGTCAATCAAAATCTGTTTACTAATGTTGCTTTAATGTATTTAATTACTAATTCAGCTACATCTCATTTTGCCTCTCTCTGAAATTAAATTTTATGGAATTTTTATGAATATATGTCCTTGTCTGAGGTAAAACAGAACTGATTTTTCTAGTTTGTAATTTTACTTTTTATCTGGGCCTCTTCTAACTAAACTCTGAAATTAACAGCATATTTTTCAGAAAACTGTTCACTCTTACATTAATAAGACCTGATTATACTAAGGAATGGTATGAAGAGTAGCCTTTGCTTATATTTGCTTATACTTATTGCTATAACAACCAAGGTCAGGTAATTTCATTATTTGCGCTGTTGGAGGGTCAGAATTGAAAAAGCGTAAAGAGGTCACACCTGCAGGGAGGAGTGGATAGGACGGGTGATCCCAAACTGACCAACAGGGTATTCTATCCCATCTGCCTCATGCTCAGTATAAAAGTTGAAGGATCAAAGGGTCAACTCTCTTTTTTCAATCTCTTATTGTCCTGGATTATAAAGACATTTTCAAAAGCTTGAAACTAGTCAGCTTATTTTAATAAGGCTTGTTGCATGCTAAATCAGCTTTATTTCAGGTAACTGAAAAGCTACCCATTTTAATTTTATTATATGTAATGAGCTCTATTACTCTAAGAAACAGACTCTTGTGGCACTCCGGCTTTTCTATGACCTGCAATATGTTACACAGACATATGGTTTTGCAGGAAAAGTGTGAATTCATGCATTTTTTGAAAATAATCTTTACCCGGTCCGGGTATTTGACTATACCATAATTTTTACTGCCACCCTCTGTAGTGTGACACAATTTTTTCCCAGTTTCTGCCCATGCTAAATGTATTTTAACATGGGCTGGAATCCCAGAAAGCAAACAGTATCCTGGGCTGTATCAAAAGAAGTGTGGCCAGCAGGTCAAGGGAGGCGATTCTACACTACTCTGCTCTAGCAAGACCCTGCTTGGAGTACTCTGTCCAGCTTTGGAGTCCTTAGCACAGGAAAGACTGTGGAATGGGTCCAGTGGAGGCCACGAAGATGATCAGAGGGATGGAGCACCTCTTCTGTGAAGACAGGCTGAGAGAGCCAGGGCCGTTCAGCCTGGAGAAGAGAAGGCTCAGGAGAGACCTCATTGCAGCCTTCCAGTATCTGAAGGGAGCCTACAGGAGAGCTGGAGAGGGACTCTTTGTCAGGGAGTGTAGCGATAGGACAAGGGGTGACAGTTTTAAATTGAAAGAGGGGAGATTTAGATTGAATACTAGAAAGAAATTCTTTACTGTGAAGGTGTTGAGACACTGGAACAGGTTGCCCAGAGAAGTTGTGGATGCCCCATCCCTGGGAGGCCAGTTCAAGGCCAGGCTCAGGCTGGGTGGGGCTTTGAACAACCTGATGTAGGGGGAGGTGTTCCTGACCATGGCGGCAGGGTTGGGACTTGATGGTCTTTAAGGTCCCTTCCTACTGTAATGATACTATGATTCTATGTTTCTGTATTTTCACATATCACTCTCTTGGGAGGTCCCTTACATGATACTTCAACTGCCTTCCTTCCTTAAGAAAAAAAACACCCTATGTTTTTTAGCATGCAGTATCATGCCATGCATCACGATGTCTTCAGCATCATATGTGTCTTGGTAAAACAAACAAGGGATTTATTCAGCAAGACTTAATGTCAGTGTCTTAAGTGCAAGATTAGAGCCAAAGGCTTATAAATATAAAAAGTAGTTTAATTGCATCTAAAAAGTAGGTAGCTATTGAGGCACTCATCTTTTTGGTCAGAAATTCAAAGATGTAATCCAGTGTCAGGGGTTCATGGTGACATGTGAATCCCGCCTTTGCTTGTGCACATAGATCATAAATGTGTTGCTTTCCAGACTGGGTGGTCCTATTCACAGAACTACTCATGGAACTATTCAGGTTTTTCCTCAAAGTAATTCTTAGTGTCTCTCAAATCCCAACAATTTTCTTCCTAACCATTACACATATCGGCACAGACGTTCATGCATCTCATGCTTCTGTTACGTTCATGAATTTAGGCTGTTGATACGGATACAATAGTTCTTCTAGGAGTTAAATGACTTGCATAGTATAAGGTGATTTCATCCATCACCTTTAAGTCAGACTAACTTTTTCAGTTTCAACGATCCCCTAAGCTGAATTGCCACTGCAGTGCATTAATAATAACTGTATAATAGTAAGTTGCATAATACCCATTATCTGTTTTCTCTGGAGTGGCACAAACTTCACACAAAAAATGCACATAAATCGTTACTGATCAGTTTCATAATGTTAGACAGCATGTGCTTATGAATCAGTGTTTCTTCTTTTAATCATTTCCATGTCACAATGGCTTTCTCTTTGTTCTCCCTCAAATATTAGGAAAAGAAGAAAGCACATTGCATTCAAAAGGGATTTGATGTAAAAGTTCTTGTGTTACTAAAATGTGTAGCCTGAACTTCCCTACTTCTGTATTTCATTTGGATCCAGTGGTCCTGAGAAATTGTAAGCTTGTCTTTTAGACAAGAAGTCATACATCTGTTCACAAAAGAGATAAACACAAAAGGGAATGGTAGAATATTTTCAGCCTTGGCAATTCAGCTGAGGTATTAGTGGAATCATCTTTAAAGAGGATGTGATCATGCTAGCTTAGTTGCATTTAATCCCTGTGAGAGTCAGGATTTAGAAATATGCACATTCAAGTCCTTTTACTAAAGTCTGATCACAGGCAGCAGACAGTTTCAGTTACTAATGACCTGGCTGGGTTTTCAAACAAAGTCTAGATAATAGAATCACTTCAAAACTACATAGCAAGTGTATAATCTTAGTATAAACCTTAAGTCTATATTTAGGGGTCTTGGTACTTATTTAAGCACTTATTAATTATTCAGAAACTTAGCAGAAATTCCCATAAACTCCAACATAATTTGTCTTTCATTTATCAATTTACACAATTCTTTGTTAATATCAGTTAGTCAGTGTTAATGTCATTTGAAGAAACCTTAAAAAAACAGATTTGTTCTTTATGTAATTGATTTAAGCATGAAAGAATTTGCAAGGATTTTAATTAACCCACACTAGTGCAGGTATTTGCATTTTAAATAGACTTCAGGATCCCAAGTTTCAAAAATTAATCTCGTCTAACCAAAACATAACTGGTCTTTTGAAAACACCTCTATTAAAAATCCATCTCACTTGTTTTTGTTTCCAACCAGTAAATGCTTTTAAATTATCTGCATGCCACTATTTCCTTCTTGAATTAATATAATTTTCTAAATCAGATAATGTATGCGCTATCCTATCATAAAACTATCGCAAGCATAAACATATAAAAACAGCTTATCTAAAAATTAATGTCAAAGTAGTTTTGTTTAGTGGTATTGTCCTCACATTTACTTAAAAAGAAGGCTGAGCTCTCCCAGAAAACTATGAGCATGCTGCACTTTCCTGTAACAAAAACACATATATGCACTTATATACAAAGCACAAATATTAAGAGTTGTTGACTTACATTCATTAATTTAAAAGTTGTTGGTTTCCAGTCATTAATTTATCAATTATATCAATTGCTTTCTCTAAGGAAATGCAACACAGCACTTCCTTCTCAACTGAAAAGGAAGCAAAGGCTTAATTTCCTAATCATTGTTCCTTTTAGTCAAGTGGGCAAATATTAATGTGATGCAGTCTTTTATTTCAATGAGAAGCACCATTACTTTTCATGATCGTAGAATAAAACAATAAAAAATGTGAATACCTCATTAAATCTTAGACAATTATATCACTACTAGTATCTCTATATTGAAATAATTAAGACCACATTTTGTATTCCAAATAGCAGCAATGTGTTCACAAGACTGGGAAGATTCCAAGTCTCTAGAAAGGCAAGCTGCCACTCACTTATCTTCTAGCCAAACAATCAACATACTAACTCATTTGAAGAAGATGGAAAGAGGAAAAGGGAAAAAATACAAGAAAAGACCATTTTTGCTAGCTCCTTCTGAACTCTGAGATGAACCCCATTGGGTCCCATGGACTTGTAAACATACAGCTGATACAGCCGGTCCCTTATAATTTCAGTGTCCACAAATGGAAAGTCACAGTTCCCACACTTATAGTCCTCCAACTCGGGGGACCAGGCAGGACAAGGTCTATCAGTATTATTAAAAACTGAGGCAAAAAAAAGGCATTGAATGCTTCTGTTTTTTCTCCAAAGCCTTTCTTATTGTCTGAAGCAACATGAGCTAGTTTCATGTCTGATCAAGCTTTGGCCTTCCTGCCAAAAAACACAGTTCTTTAGTCTTCCTGCAAAGCCTGACCTCACTTCCAGAGATCATAAAGGCCTACCTACTGCAATCCTCTTGCTATCCCCATCCCCTCATTGTTTCTAGTTTAAAGCTATCTCAATCAACCCTGGTAGCTTATACCCAAAAACTCACTTTTCCCATCAGGACAAGAGGATCGCATAAGGCCCAAGCACACCTTGTCTATCAAAATCTCTTCCATGGTTTAAAAAAAAACCATTTTCTCATGGAGGTGCCAGTATTGATGTCCTGGGCTGGCTTATTTCTTCCTAAGTCTCCCTTTATTACTGGGAAGATTGAGGAAAATACAACCTGTGCTCCCCAGTCTTTTATCATTCCTCCCATGGATCTGAAGTCTCTTTTGATTCACCTCAGACTTTTTATTACGACATTATTTTTACCCACGTGAAAAAAGCAGAAATGGACAGTAGTCTGAGGGTTAAACTACCAAATCCAGGACCTGCCTCTGTAATAGCCATGGTGAGTTGGCTTCTACACATCATAGATGTCAGATTATGTCTCCAGTCACCCTCTCAGACTCTCAAATACTCCTCAGCCTGCTCATCTGCTCCTGCAGCTCAGACACCTAAGCAGAGAAGTTCATCAATCTGGTCACACCTCCTTCCATCTTGCTTGCAATCACTTTCCTCCTCCAGGAACATGCCTTCACATATCCCATGGCCAGAAACCTGGGTGGTCATATGCTTGAATGGAAGCTATGGCTGCATTGCTTCTACTGGGTGCTAGAAGCTCAGGAGAAGTAGGGGACACTGCTTTTTACTGTGTGGTCACCACACTGCATGTGTGCCCACTGCCACATACTTACCCACTGGAAAACATATATGCTCATCCATTGCAATCAGCTGGGCTGATTTTTTTCACCTGCTTAAATCTCCTGCACTGCCAGGTGCAGGCTCTGCCCCCTGCTGTCTCTTCCAGTCAGCAGGTCCAGGGTCAGTTGCACAAGGAACACCTCCTGTTCAGACAAGACTACTCGTCTGCAGGTATCCCTCTTCATGTGTCCTGCCATTGCTTGCTGCTACTGCTGTTGGTACTCCTCAGACTGTTCCAGAATCCATTACAATCGGCACGTCTTGAGACTTCACCCTACCACGTATCAGATGGGAATAAAATACAGCTGAAAGAGAACAGTTTAGGATGTTCCTGGAGTGCACTGGGGATAACTTGCTAATGTAGCTAGTGAGGGAGCCAACAAGGGAAGGAGCCCGGCTGGACCTGTTGTTTGTAAACAGAGAAGGACTTGTGGGGGATGTGACATTTGGAGGCCATCTTAGGCATAACAAGAAGAGAATTTTTTTCTTAGAGAAGCAAGAAGCAGAATGATTCTATACCACAGAATCATGATATCATGATACTATTTGCTATGAGTTGTGATACCATGGAAATTCTATGATTCTATGAATTATTACTTCTATTCCTTATGTATTTGGCATATACTACTTGGTGGTGTAGAAGATAAGCCAATGCCATTGTCTGCACAGTTATCATCAGAATGGATAAATTTGTTCAGACACAGAGAGACTTGAAAGTGATGCTTTGGTTTTTGTGATCATAGCCACATGTAGAGAACAAAAGAGTCACATGAAAAAAATATTCCCATATTTGGCCTTGCCTTTTTCTAACAAAACTTCTCATTAACACAGATATGTTATTTGACAACTCCTCTTGCATTATACACATGGACTCACATTTTCATGAAGAGGCACTGCAGACACGTCAGTATTTCTGTGAAAAAAATGTAGTTTGTTATTTCTTTGTTTCATTTCATTGAAAACAACAAAATTTTGATAATAGTCTCTTAACTAGAATTTTCAGAGAAGGAAACTTTCAGCCTCAAACACGTGAAAAGTAAAAACAGACTTTTTTTCTTTTCCCTGGGGTTTTAAGAATACTTTTCTAATCAGAAAGCTGTACATTTCATGAACATTAAAAGAAATATACATTTCTTAAAGCAAAAAAAAAAAATGAAAATGTGGAAGTTTCCAAAGATTCCAATCAATTTTCAAGCTTATAATATATGTAATTTTAACATTTTGTAAAGTTCTGCCATAAAGTACAGGGGATTATATTCCAAATGGTTCATCCTCTACCTGAAGTCAGAATCAAGTCTATTCTGTGTTGGCACATATTTGTGGTCTTTCTCTTGCTATGACAAACTTGAACTGATGCTACATGAAAAATTAATGAGAAATTATAGATTTTTTCCAAGAACAATTCAGAGCAGAAACTGAGGTGATATGATCAGCAGACTGAACCTCCAGAAGAGCTGCTGTTATTCTTTTGAAATGGAAAAGAATTGCACCCTTTACAGAGCCATCTGCAAATCCACTCTAAAACTTGACAGTTTGAACTATCATTTCTCTCAAGGTCTTTTCTTTCTGACATTTGAGTTGACTTGAGAGTTCTGACAATTTAAAACTATTTATTATCAATGAAGATTGCAGTTAATTTAATTAATATTTTTTTCTCAGTTATAAGCTGTAAAGGCAAACAAGTTACTTAGTATAAGAATTCTTGTCTTCTTCTAACACAAGTATAAAGAAATTATGGAAATCCATATTGCAGGAAAGCACATGACTTTGTATCCATTTAGTAAACATATACAATCAATGTAATCTTAGGTTTTCTGTTGAGAATTAGCATTTATTTGTATATCTTACAACCATACATTTCAACTATATTTTTACCCAGATGGTGGCCACTCCTTCTATCAACCAAATGGTGAAAGTACCACTACATAATAAGCAACTTCTCTGTCAGCCTAGAGATACACACCACTGTGAAGAATCATGCATCTTGCAGATCATTTTATGGTATGTCCAAGAAACAGAGAAGAATTTGGAAAAAATGAAAGTGAGGTAAGGAGTATTTCTAGTTAGATATCAGGGCATTTGAATATATTTATTTCCCGGTTTAGACAAAAAAATCCCCAAACAAAAAGAAACCAAAAGAAAGTAATGGAAAAGAGAGTCTGTCATATGATCCAAATAAATTGTCAGAGTGAGTCACTATTGAATTCATTCAGTGTTGGCTTTCTATTGTGTTTTGTTCCATTTAAAAAAAAAAAATTATAAATTATTGAATATTTTTAAATGCAAAAATTGTTAGCTGGTCAAAGTTGGTTCTACAGAGTATTTTCAACATGCCATCTGGTGTATTTCTTTAAACACTGCATGTACTTATCTACAGCAGATGTTGAGTCATATTCAGCAATGCTGTAGAAACTAATCTGTTAGTACATTGACCAGGAAATTCATTTTATCTATGGAAACATATAAGTATGTATTTTGTTGGTGATTTTTTTTTTTTTTAATAGATGATATTGCCTCTTTTTTTGTGACAGTTTTCATTGAACAACTAAATTCTCCGTGCTTTTTTTTAGGAGTACTCTAAGAAGAGAACACCTGTAAAAGTGAGGTTTCCATTTCACAAAGGAACCATTCAGCCTCATTGGCCGAGTTCTGAAAGTTTAATTTGCAAATTAAAATTTATGACACAAGAAGGCAAGGTAAATTGAAGTGGTAAAGGTTTTAAAATTCTAATTTCTTTTTCATTTTTAGAATTTATGGAAAGAAATGGAAGATTTTCAACTTCCAGCTGGATAAAGCCTTGAGCAGTCTGGTCTGAGTTTACCAGCTCTGAGCAGCGGTTTGTATTGTTTGTCCTTGGGTTCCTTTTCAGTCTTTTTCACTGATTATTTGGTTCCAAGCATTTAAAACCTCATCCTTTCCTAACCTTGACAATTTTAAAAGTCTTCCAATTATTTAAATTATTATATGTGCTCAAGCTACATGTAATTTGTACAAGAAAATAGATTTTTTTTTTTAATAGGTATAGTTGACTCCCATTTTACTTCAACATTCTAATTCAGTTTAATTTAATCCACTTTTGAACAATAATGTGAGCATTCTGGGATTATGCTGTGAAGATGGAGTGGCATTAGCTTCCTGTCAAGGCATATTTTTCTGACCCTTCAGCACAGTCTTGTGTTTAACGAGTAAATTAAACACATGAACTGCTCAGATTCTCCACATTGCAAAAGCTTCTCATTAAATGAAAAACACTGGAAGTGGTGCAGCCACTGAGCAGCCCTGAGGAGAAGGACTTGGGAGTGCTCATGGGTGAGAAGCTCAACATGAGCTGGCAGTGCGTGCTTGCAGCCCAGAAAGGCAACNGCGTGCTTGCAGCCCAGGAAGGGAACAGTATCCTGGGCTGCATCAAGTGTGACCAGCAGGTCGCAGGAGGTGATTCTGCCCCTCTACTCTGCACTTGTGAGGCCCCACCTGGAGTCCTGTGTCCAGCTCTGGAGTCCTCAACAGAGAAAGGACAGAGAACTGTTGAAATGGGTCCAGCAGGGCCACGAAGATGATTAGAGGGATGGAGCACCTCTCCTGTGAGGACAGGCTGAGAGAGCTGGGGCTGTTCAGCCTGGAAAAGAGAAAGCTCTGGGGAGACCTTCTGGTAGCCTTCCAGTATCTGAAGGGAGCCTATAGGAGAGCAGGAGAGGGACTCTTTGTCAGGAAGCGTAGTGATAGGAAAAGGCGTAACAGTTAAGGCCAGGCTTGATGGGGTTTTGAGCAACCTGCTCTGGTGGGAGGTGTCCCTGCCATGGCAGGGGGGTTGGAACTTGATGGTCTTTGAGGTCCCTTCCAACTCTAACCATTCTATGATAACTTTAACAGTTCCAGAGAAACTAAAAGATTTATTGCTCTTTTTACACCTTTTGGCAATAAAAATTCTTGGTCATCACAGTTGGGTAAAGTTTGTTGCTTGTTCATGAGTTTTTGTTCTAAATAGTTTTGGTCCAACAAGACAGGACATTTTAAAGTAGTTGTCTTTGTGAAAAGATGCATTCTGGATTTAAATAGTGTGGCATGATCTCACCAGCACTCTAGAAAAGGGAAGAAAAGTCTATGATAACCTTATGCACAAGGGGAAACAGCAAAAGGGAAAAAAAGGGAGCCTGGACTAGGTTTCTTTCTCAGTTGGTACGATCCAGGATGCGGGTTACTTCATGATTCATGGTCCTGGCTCCAAAGAGCTTTCAGTAACTCAGCAGGTGCCTGTTCCCAAGTCCTTGGAAGTGTCAGAGAGTGAAGTCACCGAGTTACAGTAGCAGAGTATCAACGTACCAACAATGTATTAAAAGTTATCCTCATCTGGTAAACAGATGAGAACAGCAAGATCCCACTGCCCTGCCTACAGCCCCTAATGATATGTGTAAAATCTCCTGAATTTTGCAGTCCCTAAATGCAACTGTGATGCAACAGCTACTGTTCTTGACAACAAGGTAAGCTTTTGCCTTTCTGAATAACACATTCATACTGTTGAGGTTAGACTTCACTACAGTGGTGGTCTGTGGTCCTTCACAGCTCATGTTTGTGAGTGGCAGAGCCCGTATAGGACGGAAGTCTTCTTTTTCAGAAAAACAATCTTTACTGTACTTTTCACAATGGATCATACACATTTTCTCCAAAAAGAAAAGAATAGCTACACAAAGAAGCAGAAATTTCTGGTGCTTCCTTCATTTTACTCTAGTTTGATTTTGGTATGTAATATGCCCATACTTCCTTCATTAGCAGGACTTATTTTGTTTAACTCTATTGTAGAAGACCAGCAATTGTTATGATTAGTCTTTTACTGCTGCAGTAAGCGATGGCTTCTGGTGAGACTCTGTAGGTGATGTTCAAATGCACAAAAAAGGTGGTATATATCTAACCTTCACCTTCATATTTCAGAACTTTTCTACTCTCATTGAAGTGTGCTGTTTTCTAGTACTGTTATACAAGTTTAAGGGGGGCTATAAAAACTGAAGAAATATTATGGCTTTCTTTTAATA
>VZRU01005488.1:114906-141751 GCA_013398155.1 Pedionomus torquatus | reverse complement strand
CCCTCCTCTTGTTTCCCCCTCTTTTCCCCCCTTGTTGAATGCACAGAATGAGAGTTATCAAGGAAATATTAATATTCTGATATGATGTCTTTGATATTGTCTGTATCTTAAGGTGTGTTGGCATATTACAGGAAGCCTAGGGAAAAGACTTATGTTTCTCTGTGTCTAGGTCTACTAGATAATAGGTTGCATGTGGAACAACCCATATACACATCAATTTGTCTGTCCTACAATCTGTTATTATTTTCCTGTAAAAGAGAATGAAATTGAGGACTTCCAAAGTAGTTGCCCAACGGGCCATCATTTCAAGTCTCCTAACAGGAAAAATGTATCATTACAGTTTTCTATCTGGAAAATGAAAAAGGTATTTCTTGTAACAATATAATTCCGACAGATTATTCCTAACTAATTCTCCCTGAGCTGCTGTAGCTATAACTCCGCAACCACAGACTTTTGTGAAAAAAAAATGGTGATTAAATAACAGAACAGTTCATTTACAACATGTGAAACTTACCTGTAACTAGAAAATCCTCAAATGACCTATAAAATTGTCAGCGATGGACTCCTTTTTTGACAAAGTCAAGGGTTTCACCCATAAACTGTAAGAAATTTGGCAAATGACATCTTACTTCAAAGATAATTTGTGCTATTTCAAAAACATGACTAATGTTAGGTATCACCTGATGGTCTAGTCTGCCTGCTTTACCTTTCCAGTTAAGTTTCATGGTATCTGAAAAATCACCTGTAACAGAAAAATATAGTGTAATCTGAACAAAGGAATGTTTTTGCTGACTACATCAGTTAGTGAGTGTCTTGTATCCTGTAGCCTGTTCATACATTTACAATAATTGATTAAACCTGTCTGCCCTACCTTTTGTTGATCTTGCTGTTAAACTAAAACCTTACCCTTTGAATATAAACGGCACTATAAATGTATTTTTTGAATATAGTATTTTATGTATGATGTGTAAATGTGTATTTTTGTGTATAGTGAATTATTATAAGCACAATATTCCATGTTGCTGAAAGGAGAAGGAAATACTCTAACATTAAATCTCATAATGATGAAAACATTGCTGCTTTCTGTTAAATTCTACTTTTTAGAGGGTCAGATTTTTGGAAGACAATTCATGTACTGTTTTTGGCTCCAAATATCAACTAAAATGTATTTACCTCATTTCAATTTCATCTCCTAATCATCTCCTAATATAAGTTAATTTCCATCTTTTGCATAACTAGTTCTCCTGGGAGACCTGTCTTTAGCAGCTGAGGCTGGCCTCACACTTATGGAGATGAGATATGAGGTTTGAGAGATACCTTGTCCATTACCACCTTGCAGAGGTACATTTATTATAACCGCAGGGGGAGGGAAAATGACATATTTTGAGATCTCATTTGTTCCTGCACTTAAAACCATTTCCAAAGGGAATGTAAAAGCCAGCGCATATGGCACAAATGTAATACTGGACAGAGACTGCATATGAATTACAACTCAAAGTCAAAACCACCATCTGTCCAAAAGGTCCTCTCTTATCTCCTTGCTTCACATGCAACAGAATTAGAGAAAGCATGCAAAACCACAAGACAGACAGAACAAAGCAACTGGTTCTTCATTGTAGTAGAAGATGAAGTTAAAAAGAGGTGTTTGATAATAAGCCTTCTGATCTAAACTTAAATTGTTCCTTTTTACTCAATCACCTAATCATTGACTGAATTTCTTCACCAACCCTCAGCCTAGCTTAGTAGTCTATAATGACAGTCAAAGCTTTTGCTATGATGAGAAATTTTGGCTCAGCTTCCCCAAAGACAAAAAAAACCCACCCCAAAACAAACCACAAAACAGACTCCTGGAATACCTGTGCACTAATTAAAACAATGTTCTGCTGTTAGCTTTGCTTTAGAACATCTTATCCCACAAATAACCACAATGCAGTCATCTAGCTGCTGATGCAGTAAGGTGTATATATATATATTTTATTTTTTTTTAATCAAAAAAGGCCAATTGTGATTTGTTGAACAAAACACTGTATTTTGATAAATGCTAAACTATTTCAGTTTAGGAGGTGTGAACTAGGTTGAACAAAATAAGGTCCATATTCTCCTGCTACAAAACTTTATCTTAACTCCAGCCAAAGGACATAAGTAATCAGCTGGCCCCAACATAAAACCATTTAACAAGTGATCTAACTTTTCAGTCACATGGATGTCACACAGCCTGCCTTGATGTTGTTCCAATGGTTAGAATTAAATAGTCTGTTAGAATGGACTTCTGGTGTTTATGCTGTCTGAAATTATGTCCTGTGAATCCATGAATGGCCAGAAAAGTCAGAACAAAAATCTAGAGAAAATAGAATCATTTTCCAGATTTGCCTAGAGCTGATGTCCAGAAGAGATTAAGAAACAAGCAGGTAGCAAAACTTCTCCAAAAGACAATCTTATCCTCTAAAAGTTTGTGGACCAGAAAGCCCAGCTCTTGAAAGGTGTCTGCATTACCTGTAAGAACAAAATATCTTAACTAGTTTAGATACACTTCAAAATGTGTATCCAGAGGCTTATCCAGGAAGAGTGTAGTCATCTGTCCTTCAAAGATTTTCTGTTTGAAAAGTATCTGCATACACAATTATTAAACCTTGTTCACATGATATAATTATTTACCTAACAGTTAAAGAATTAGGAAGAAATGTAAACACCACATTATTTACTTAGATCAAGACCTTTATAACTACTTTATTAGACCTTAATCTACTTATTCATCTAACTTCCTTACATAGCATTAGTTCTAGTAATAGTCTAACCAGAAAAAGATTATTCAGAAAATGAAAAATTCTTATTTACTTAAAGCTTTTGCTAGAATTCTCATATGTTATCTAGGCAGGATCTAAGCAGGACATCTAGATAGGTGATTCAAGTAGGATTGCATTTTAAATAAAATATGGATTATTTATATTCAGATTTATTCTGGACAATGCTAACATTTAAAATCTTATCAGAGACTAAGGTAAATAAACAGAAGCTGTACTGTGGAAGAATGGTTAAGTGATAAAGGACATGATCTCACTGGTGTGAGCAATCCAGTTTTTATCAAACCATAACTGCACAACTAGATGAAAAAAGGGCAAAGCAACTTGTCCTTGATCCCACCTGGAGAGGGAAGTAACGAACTGGTAAACAAGTTAGGTGGAACTAAGTCTGGAAAGTGAGGACAGACTCCTTCGCGTGGGCAGCAACGCTTTATCAATCATGTAACAGCTTGAGGCGGGTGGACAAAAGCTATGAACCAATGGCAGATTTTTTATTATTGCATGGG
The DNA here is from genome assembly GCA_013398155.1 of Pedionomus torquatus. Lineage (NCBI taxonomy): Eukaryota > Metazoa > Chordata > Aves > Charadriiformes > Pedionomidae > Pedionomus > Pedionomus torquatus. The sequence goes on along the minus strand of VZRU01005488.1, from coordinate 138,444 downwards.
TTTTTTTGGATAGCTATATAACCTCTGTAAGTATGTAGAATAAAGGAGAACGATCATACCATATGAATTATTTGCACTGCAAAGCACTCTGCAGAGTAACAGCATATGACATTCTATTACAAAACTAACATTTAATTAGCTGCCTAGAACTTGGCTGCTGAATCAAATATGCTCATACATTTAGCATTAATCCAATATAAAAATCATGTACAATTTCAGTCAAGAAGATTACACTGCTATTATAAAACCCTTCTGCTCTAAATCCAGTTGAGACCATGGAAGACCATTCTTCATGTTGAACATTTTTTGCAGTGCTCGTTAACAATTATACTATTCTTGTGTACACCTAGCATAAATAGTACAGAAATATATATCTTAAATTAATTTCTTAAATTTTATTTTATTTCATTCCAGTGTCAAGAGTCTAAATAAATTACAGATGTGAAATCAAACTGCAAAATGATTTTTTTTATATTCTAAAAATTAAATTTATTTTTCTAATTTGAAAAATAAATTAAAAATACAAAATCTCAATTCTTACTATTTCTTTATATACATCTTGACTTCTCTTGTTTGTTGTTTATCTATTTTTTGTGTTTCCCTACAAGACTCATCATAAGTCATCTTGCTTTATTTCTTAGTTGCAAAGATAGGTCCATATATATATTTTCCAATCATGAGAAGTATGCAGTTAATCTGTTCTAAAAGATGTCTACACTGAACTCCCTTAAAAATTGGTAGGAATAGTTCACATTTTAAGGTCTGTATATACTTATGTATCTCCACTGAACTTAAAAAGAAAAAAAAATATAAAAGCACTTCAGTAGATTTTTTGCAGACTCAAGTGACTTAAATTGTTTCTTTAACTAAAAGTAATAAAAGTATTAGATCACTGCCTGATCTGAAATAATTGAGGACCAGAAGTCACTAAAATGTGATCCACTTAGAACTAGTCTAGAGGATACAAAATCCTAAGAGATACCTCTACAGTTTGAAAGGTTTTCAAACCCTCTCATATGTTCCTGATTGGAAGATTTGAAATCTAATCATGATGGTAGTGATCACAATACATACTGTGTACTTTGTTTACCTCCCAAAATTGAAATGTGTGTTGCAGGATCAGACCGTGCTCTCTATATTTGACTCCATCCTCTTCTACTGCAACATTTTGAGAAAAAAGTGAATGACAGAATAAGTAAGCCACCAGAAATTCAAGTCATATGAAATGCTCAGATATGAACAGCTGGAACTTTTTATTGTCATTTCTATCCTGCTTTCAGTTAAGATTTTATATATGAAATACAATGATGAATTATTATTCTTCTCACTATGTTCTCATATGTGAATCTATTGTGAGCTGACTTCTAAAATGAATAAATTTCAAATGAAAATTATATATTTCTATTTTTAAATTCTGTCAATAATAATGATGTCAAAGATGTCTGTATTGAAAAATAAATATCAAAATTAAAAATGAATTCTCAGTTTACACTGTAGTTTATACTGTACTACAGTTTATACCATACTACATTTTCTCCATAATTTAGGAAAGGTAAATAATGAACGTCAATGAAAAAAAAAAAAAAAAAAGAAGCAATGAAATGAGTTAATCCTGTTATCCAACAGCTCTTACTCAACATGTTAATTAGAACTCTAGTAAACTGCCACATAATGTAAGTAAGGAAGTAAATAATTGTCTGTCTCCTCAGACATTTGGAAGGGGTCCATCAGAGAAATTAAAGCTGGAAAAATTATGACTAGTTACTGTATAGATGAACCCTAGGGATCTCTGTGTTTTCAGTGGAAGGGAAGGTCTTCTTACCCTTTGATAACAGAAATACTCTTCTGTCAGATTTTGGGCAGAAAATTATCATCCCACCCAGAGGGCAGTCAGAGACAAATATAAGAAGTGGCATCATCCCTACAACCAACTCTGCCTCCAATCCCAACCAGGAGGTTTCAAAAGCTGAGGACATCCTTGCACAGGTGTGCCACAGCTGGGAATTGGGAGGGACAGAGGCTTAGAGAAAAGGCTGAAATCGGGAGATATAAGACAGACCATCTGGCAGTTGATGAATCAATGGGCAAATAAGGAAAATGGAAAGCAAAACTTTGGAGCAGGGGTTTACGCAGCTGAGCTAAATGAGGGTGTAGCCTTGTAGCCCAGTAACTCTGTTTGTTGCTGTTGCTTGCAACACACTTTATGACATGCTTCCAGACCCATCTTGGCTGTGTCTGGAAGATTTGTTTTATCCCATAATAGCAATTGTCTAATAACCTGTTATCTAATATTTATCTGAGGAAATAAAAGCACTGCACCGTTTGCTTTGACACCTTGATATGACATTTTTCAAAAGCAAACATAAATTTCACAGCAATATACCACCACTAAAAAATTAATATTTCCATATTTCATGTATCTTTTTTTTTTTTCCCCATCAGCAGTCATACCCTTTTTTTGCTGGAGGCATAGTCTTGTCAAGATAAAAGAAAGCACCAAAGCAAGAACTACATTAATTTTTTAAGCATGCCCATCAGCACTGCTCCTTAGGCCTCTTGTGCAGAGGAGAAAATATTTTGTTTTTGTCCATAGCAAGTTAAAGTATCTACATATGAATTCTGAAAGATTTTTTGATATAGAAATTGAAATAAAATGCAATAAATGCTATTTCTAATTAGCTTAATACATTCAATGACCATACAGTTCAACTAGGAGTATTATTGAAACCCTGTGAAGTAAAACAGATACACTGATGTTGGTGGCTTAGTAGTTGAGTATCTTCCTCGAGATTGCTGCAGTCAGTGGCAAAGCTGGATCAACGATCTTGTGGATCCTCCAGGCTGTAATTGCTCTCAACTGGCTATATCAATGACTGAATGAACTCTGATAAAATGTTCATAATTGCTTCCCATTTCCACTGTTTTATCAAAGAAACTGATAGTTATGGGTCCAGTTTTATTAAGATTTAATGCACTGCAATTTTTTTGATTAAAGGCAATTACATTATTTATTTTTAAACTGATGTGACAGCATAAAATATTAGATTTCTATGCATGATCAAAAATTAAATGTTAGAACTTGATTTGGGTGTTGCAGGTATTAACTAAAGCCACACATACACACCCTCAAAATTCTGATTGTTAAACCTTAGAACCTGCTTTATGCATAATAATAAAATGGAATATATTGAACTATGTTATTGGATTGATTGTCACTATTTGAATATATAATCAATTAGCACAAATAACCAGTTTGGGTCTAATTTACCTTAAGGTGTTGTAAAGTTCTAAGACGATTAATCTTCTGTGAGATTTTTTATGTATAAGTCATTGAGAGGTAATTTTGCATTCATTCTAATCAACACCTAAATCAGGTACAATATGTGACAAGCAGAAGTTCTATTTTACTCAGAGGTGTTTTGTGCTGTTTTGTTTGTTTTTTTTTTTTTTTTCCCAATTTACTCTGCATCTATTCTAATACTTTTATTGATTCTTGCATTGATTCTGAGAATTTCATAAACGGCAGCAGAAGTAATATAACAATTGTGCTAGAATATTTAATTGCAGGTATAACAATATATTAATTCATATTATATTTTTTCTCTAGTTTCTAATAATAATTTTAATTTTACTTATTTTTCATTTAATTCTAGCACATGTGAGTGCAATAGAGAAATAATTACTACTGCAGTGTTGGACTGACCACTCAAGAAAAAATTGAATAAATAGACACATCTCTCACTGAAATATTTAATCTATTTCAACCAGTTTCAATTAGACCATACTTTTGCCCACAGCTCTTTCCAGGCAACTATAAAATTTTCTGTCCATGAGTGTGAGTATTTGTAAGTGTTTGACCTCCATTAACTATTGACAAAATATGATTTTTTTTCCCCAGATTTTTCTGAAGCTTGGAATTTCCATTTTTATCAAAATACTGATATACTTTGGAAAAATAATTCTGCAATTACTAAAAAAAAAGAAAGCCACCACTGCTAGGTCCACATGCATCCTTAGTGCCAGTTAAATTTGTATTTTAACTCAAGAGTGTCTTCTATAGCAGGCATACCCTAAGAAGAAAAAGAGACTTGAAGAAAGTCTGTTTGTTTTGATGTATTTGTCACAAAATCATTTTCGCTTCCTCTGAGAAGGTTTTGTAAAATGTGCATTTATCTGTTTATTTGTATTCTTATTCATTTTCCTATCTATTCATTTTTATTCATTGAGATAAATCATTGCAACATCCTATTTATGGCATATAACCTTTTATAATATTAATAGGAAAACTATAATTTTCCCCTGTTGTATGTTAAAGAGACTTCTTTGGCCCAGAGATAAAGAAAGTTTCATTTACCTGCACAATGCATAGGAAAACTGCATCAATGATTTCTACGATGTTTTATAGTATTTAGATATGTAGAAATCCTGTAGTAAAACAAAGACAACTGACTGCTGCTAAAAATCAAATGAAAGCCATAGATCATTGATTTTTTTCTGTATTTTAATGAAATAATTGGGAAATATTTACCATAATTTGTACAGAATACATGAAATTAATTTATTCCAAGAAAGACAGAGGCAGGTCATCCAAGATAATGCATAAACTAAAATTATCTGTAGAAAATAGAAAGTGTTATAATATTACACACATTAGTCGTCCTGGAAAAAAAGATGTGGCCGCTACTTGAACAGGTGGAGGATCATTGTTCTTACACCTACAGCCTTCCTGTCTTATTGTCTCATTTTTGCCTTGGGCCCAAGGTTCACCTCTTACAGTAGCAGTACTGTGTAATACTTGGTTCTTCTATTAACCACGCAGCTTTGTACAGAAGTAAACTGCTTACATCTTTTGTCTTTAAGGATCAGCAATTGGTCTCTGTGTTTCTCTGGGCATATCACATTCTCACATCACAAAGCACACTACCTTCTTAATTTCTTATTAATAAGATGTCCAGTAAAGTGCAAATTGCTGTAGTTCCAATGTTATGCCACCATCACACTTTCACTCCAACATTTGGTCTTTTTTATAAAAAAAAATAGAAAAAACAAAACAAAACATGACCAAAGTACATTGCAGGTAGATGAAAAGCAGATTTTCTCCTCCAGTCAAGACATATTCTATGATACTGAGAATGTCGCATGAAGATATGTCACTTTATCAGTTTCACTGTGACTTTTAAAATACTCATTCTCAAAGTCAGTGGTAGAGCTGGATTGTCACTTCACATTTATTGTGTATTCATTTTTTTTCTATTTTTTCACTTCCTTACATCCTAAGACAAAGATAATAATATTATTTGTTTAATTGAATCTAAAGCATGACAGTGTGCTTTTATCCACAATTTGTATAAGAATCTCTTAGATAAATTCAGCTAATTGAAAGTTATATTCCTAATTGGTTAGCCAACCTGACAATGTGAAAAATAATTAAAAAAAAAAGAATTCAGAATGCAGAACTAAGCAATAAAAATACATTAAAAAATAGATTGAAACAGGAAATATGGGGTAATTTACACGAATATTAAATCCCATGTAAAATCTGTGAATGGGTACACTTTACATTGTACAGTACAGACTTGGAAGTAAGAATTAACCAGAAGACAAAAATGAATGGAAATTTCAACTACTACAATTTCATGATCAAGAATTAATTTCAGAATTGAATTTTTCCATTCTAAAGTCATGCTTTTAACAAATGTTTCTATCAGTTTTGTTCAGCATAGCTTGATTTCACTCTGCATCAGACAAGGATCTGAACATCTAGTATTAAAATGTCCAGGAAGACAAAGTGCATTTTCTTATTTCATTTTATCAAAATCAGTATCTTCATCATTACTTAGAGTTTCATTTTCCTCTGAGCTGGGTTTATTGGAACACTTTATTTGCCATTCTGCAAACAAGGCTACATATTGACCTATGTGTATAATTAATCATGAAAGTCCAATAATTGAAGGCATCATAAGCTATGCCCAGGAACCCAGTTTAAGAAAGATGCCATCAGTTGCAAGACCATAATTCCTATAAAATATGCCATTATAGGAAAAAAATTACCTTCAGCAAAATAATAATAATAAAAAAATGTAAAACTCCGACTATTAATTTTTTTTGCCAAAATATTTTTATGTATTTAAATATCTTTCTGTCATTTGCAAAAGATACTAACATTTTTTAAATCTTTCATCCTAAACTAGGATGAAAAGAAGTGTAGCAATGTGAAAACTCATGTAAAGATACTGGATATTACATTTTTAGTTTCATTCAGCTCTCATAAGAAATATTCATATAAAAGTATGAATTGCCCAAACAACAGACCACAATGAAGAAAAAAATGTTTGCTGTTTTGTATAGTTTTCATGGCTGTGCTTAGATATCAGGCTAGTAGCTGCAGAAGACTCAAATGTACTACTAGCTAAAATAGTGAAAACTCCTTTCTCTAGTTCAGACTTGTCTGTAAGGTGACAATATTGAAGATTTCACTTTTATGCTGATATAAATGTTGAATATAGGTTGCTTTCCAGCCAGAGGATTCATCACAGACATGGAAAGGTAGCAAAATCATCTAGACAACAGAAATACCTTGTTAGACTTAAGGACTTTAACATCAGAAGATAAACTGTAAGTTGTTTTCAACCATGTTTCTAGTAAATTTAGACACAAAATGAAAAAAAAAACCAAACTGGTTAAAAAACTTAGGGGTAGATGCAGAGTTCATTCTGATTAGTTTTTAAGCAAAAATTATGCTTTCATGTTAGCTTCCCTCTTGCAGACAACTAATTTATTCTTATCATCTGCTCTTTCCTGAATCTGTAGCGTGGCTTGACCCCCAACTTTTTTTTATCTGAGCTTCTAGATACCATGAGAAGGAAATTTAAAAGAAAAAAACAGTAATTCTTTCTGGAATATAGTAAAATGAGCAGATGAGCAACTGAAGAGGAGGATTAACTGATTGTCTGACATATATTACTATAAAAGACAACTCCCATATGCAAGTGATATGGTGGGCTGTGTCATCCAGAATACCTTATTATAATTCTGATTTTACTACATGGAAATAACTAGGAATTGAAAGGAAACCTTTCTATTTTACTAGCTCTACTCAGTGTCTCCAGACACTCTCATTCATTTAGACCTGAATTTTTTTCCTCTCAGTTGGTTCTTGCTAGTAGCTGATCTGTGTCTCTGTATTTCTGACTGAAGAATATGATATGATGAGCTGTTTACAGTGGTAAACTGTATTATTACCTGAACAGTTCTTGTGCAAAACATGCTAATAAGGCCTCTGGAGTGTTTAGAAAAATCTCAGTCCTTGCTGTTTTTACTTTATTTGGGGTTTTTTGTTTGCTTATTATCGCTTTACTTCTTATTCAAATATTTTTGTCAGACCCTTTTCTGGGCATAAATTGGTCAGTGCATTGTTCACAAACAATTCCTTTTTACAACATACTGGTTTAATTCAAAGTTAATGGAGTAGTCATGTAGATTACAAAGACTTCTGCTGCATGGTTGGATGGCTTATTTTTCTAAAAAGGTGAAAGAGTTAAGTTACGAGACAGCGTAGGAGACATCCCCTTGTGCGAAATCTTTTTAGAAACAATCAAAACCAGCAAACTAAGCCTTAAACACCTAAGTGTCATCTAGTGCACTGAAAAAGTGTACTCAAGTAATTTATGTTTTCTGAATAAAGGTATGGATTTTATTCAAACAACATTTTTTTTAAATCAGTCCAGTCTTCACAGAATCTTACTAAGAAGTGGCAGATAAAGAGAGTGCCACATATAATTGCATACAGTTTAAGATGGAAATCATAAGCTTTCTTCTGTTTTCTTTTGAGGTATTTATCTCAGAGATGAATTATCAGTAATTGCTTCACATAAGATATATACAGAGTAAAACATAATTAGTATTTTAAATGTGCACCAAATTGGAACAATTTGAATCCCAATTAAAATTAATGGCTGCAATTAATTCAGACTTATTAGTCACCAGCTCGTACCCAGTTCCAGCTGCTGACATTTTCAAGTAAATGAGACAGTGTTTGGTGAATCTATGTCATAAACAACACCATCAAAGGATGTTGTTAGCTGTTTATTTGTCAAAAAGATGTTAAAACCTTTCCATCTGCCTTACAGTTGTCTTTATGAGGGATCTACTGTTAGATCATCATGTAATGTGAAAAAGGTTTCATTCATCCTGAGATAAACACAGAGCTGCTTGAATCCTTGTTCTGATTAAATTAATCTTTCTTATTAACATGTGAAGAAATAGAAATTCAATTGTTTGTATGTATTTGTCAAGAGGAATAATAATTCATGTGTACAAAATTTAAAGCGCATCTTTGAGAGCACAGGATCTTACAATAGGTAATTTTAGAGTCATCCTTCTTCTGTTCTTATTTCAAGTGGCGATTTAATCAGAGCTTTTGCACATATTTTTAAGCTGTGCCTTCTAACCCAAAACTAACCCCAATTCAGACAAATGTGAAATTCTCATTTGTCTGGGGAAACATCTCATTAAATATCTGTTAAGTCACAGCGTTACTTTTACATGTGATTATTTCACTGCATTCCTTTTAAAACAGATTAAACCCAAACCACAGAGGCTATTTCTCCTGAAGTCAAAGAACCTTACACAAAACCCTTGGTATAGATGCCCCACACCCAGAGTTCAAGTCAATAGTCAAATTCAAGTCTTGTCAAGTATTTCCAAAATAATCAAAAATCTGTGTCAAAGATCTCAACTTCACTTGGTAATAACATGTATTTAGGTTGTGCTAGACAACATGTTAAAATCTTGTAAACATGAGCAAGCTGAAGTTCTATCTTGCCACCATGGCATATGAGTTTGTGGTAGGTAAACACTAATAAAAGGTTCCCATGTTAAAAATAACCCTTTTACCCAGGCCAGTAGCTAAAATATCTGCCCTCAGCTTACAAAGTGACCTATGCAAAACAAACGACTCCAGGTTAAAATAACAGAGTAAACTGTTAATGTAGAAAACTTCAGTAGACTAGTTAGTAGATACATTCAGTGTGCACCAGGACAGGTGCTATCAATGTCTGTTAATTATGTGACTAGAAAATAACACATTATCTTCATCTTGGTGTTTTTGGATTGGCCTGAAACTGTGCTTGCCATTCTATATGCCTTATTTTTCTTTTCAAATGGCATCATAAAACCCAGCAAAATCTGTAAAATCTTTGGTATTTACTATAGTTTTCTCTGCATTTCTTTTGAATATCAGTAGATTAAAAGTACCTTTTGCACAGAAGATAGCTAGGCTTCTACATTTTAGTTATTAAATGCAGTCTCCCAGAAAATCACTACTTTTCTATTTTGTTTTCATTACATGTCACAACTAAAGTGACAAATTCCTTCTCTGGGATTAGGGTGTGTTCAGGAATGAGCAGAGTTAAACCATACATTACAAGAAACTGAACCAGGGCACTGTCTTTTAGTGCTGCAATCTATTAAAACTTATTTTTTTCTGTGAGTCTCCTAAATGCTTTGTGGGTCTTTGCTGTTAAGTTTACTTGCTCGCTGCTTCACATAAACTCAGCCACAAAATACCTGTGCTCTTCCTTAATACGTGCACAATCCCACCCTCACTCCTGCTTGAGGCTTGCATATTTTTAGAAACGGATGCTCTCTAGCTAGTGGTAAGGCCAGCAGTTGTTATAATAAAAGCTATTATCTCTACTTATCCACTTTATCTTGCCAAAACTCTGTGAGATACAAATTCATGTAGCAGATCACATTGTGTTTCTGTATTGGATGCCTTTTCCCAGTTTCACAGTGTGAAGAGATCAAAAACAATTTTAACTACCTTGAACTTGCATATTAGCATGGGAAATTTCTAAGTTTTGTGAGCCAGCTCAATGGTTTTTTCTTTAGATTTCTGTCTCTAGCACTTATGTCAATTTTCCCAAGGCAATTTTTTTTTTGTTCCAAACTATTCACAAAGTACTATGTAAATGATTGCATATGATGGCTACAGCATGCCACTATATGACTCATAGTACTGGGATTCCTGTCAGTTGTTAGTCCTTGATTTATTTTATGTTTAAAATTCTGCGCTAATACTTTCTCAATGGGTTCTTTAAAAAAAAAAAAAAAAACACACAAAAAAGTAGATATTAGAAAGCTCTTCCTTAATATGTCCCTTATCAATATACAGATATTTTGAGTCTTTTTCCTGTCATATAACTTTTACATCATTGCTTTGAAGACAGTAAACTTCAAGCTGAAAAGTATTTCCAGAATTTCAATATTAAACAAAGTAAACATTTTCACTATTTCATCATCAGTATTAGGAAAAATGAAAACTACATGTCCTTTATTGTTCTGAATCCTAAAGGCTCTACAGATCTAGAGGCTAATTTGTTTTATGATATAATATGTTTTCATTATTTGCAGAAATCTAAAGCAAATTTTAGTCTGCCAGATGGTTCATCTCCTATGGGCTGAGAAGTCATCCAGAGAGATTGTTATGGATAAACAGAGTAAGCATTTGCCTAAGGCATCAGAATTGAGAAGACCTCAAAATGGTTACTGCTCCACTGCTATCACTATCTGTGCCAAAGCCTGAAAAAGCAGGTGGCAAAACACCATAAAAAATAATGGTGTCTCCCAGCATGCCTGAACCTTCTGAGTAGTCTTCCTCTCTCTCTGCCTTCTCCTTCTCTTCCTCTGGCGGGAATATTCTAGTAATTCTTGGCCAGCAAAACTGAATTTGTCTGTACTGCCAAGAAACTCTGAATCAATTCTGGTATTCCACACTCTCATCCTCATGCATTGCAAATAAACTCTAGGGAATGATGTTGAGGAATTTACTCCAAAATCAAACAACTGGACATAAATATAACACAGGAGAACACAGTTCAGTATTTTAAACTGAGACTGCATGATCTGAGAATTGTTTTATTAAAGTAAGGTGAAATATATAGTTGTCACCAAACCAGTTGGTTGTTCCTAGGAAGTACAACCAAATATTTTCAACCAAACTCATTTAGAACTTGCCTTCTGAACAAAAAAGAAGGGAGTTTTTGGTTTTCGGGGGTTTGGTTTTGGGGGGTTTGGATGCTTTGATTTTTATTTTTTTTATTTTATTTTTTTTTCCCTGCAGTTCCTCTAAAACATGATCCAACTTGTATAAAAGGACAGAGGAAAGTTCTGTCTCACATAGTTTCCTTAGCTGCTACATAATATTAGCTGCTTTAATAAAACTTCCTAGCCTTCACTAAGAATGACAGATAAACATTCTTTCAGATTGAACAGAAAAGACAAGATGTTGAAACAAACTTGGGAAATAGCATGAGAAGTTTAGAAGGCAAGGAGATTTCTCAGAAAGAGGGCAGTTGCCTTGTCTCTTTTGAAGAAGTTACATATGAGTCACTTCCACATCAGGCCTACATTGAAGGCCTATATATAGTACCTTTCTTCAAAACATTCGCTGTGCTCTTTTTAAGCACAACTTTCCCAGGTTTGTGCCTAACTGTATTAGTGTGCTTTGAAAGGGTAAACCAATTTAATGGGAAACGTATTTTCACAAAAAGAAAAGTCATTGTAACTTAGCTTATTTTCTATAAGAACTATTGACTTATTTGGTATGTCTTGATATGACCTATACCTGTTACTTCCCTTTCATTGGCATAACTCAGCAAAGACAGGCCTAGAAACTAACATTTTCCCTCAGAAAATTACATGAATGGAAGAAAGGAATACAGAAAGTATGTACATACGTGCATTTTAAATGAGTTTCTGATCTAGCACTGCACAAAATCTCAGTATTATTCCAACTGCTCTGATAGAAAATTTGGTCAGATTTGGAAACAATTTGAAAGAATTGTAAGGAGTATAATTTAAAATGTTGACTGCTCATCTGAAATCTAAAGCGAAGATTGTAATGGACAAAAATATGCAATTACAGACCTATCTAGTTATCTTAATTACCTTATTAAGAGAGAATAAACATGTGACAGAAACCTGGTAGATGCTTGGCATCTGTTAGAGTGAAAATCCAAACAAAATCATTTAGATCTCCATCCCAGTCATCCTTTTGGAAGCATGAAATATTCCTCTTCTCACAGTAGTCAGTAGCAACTGAAGATGTCTTATGCATTCCAAATCTGTGTAGCCACACTGAAAATCATGGCTTTTGAAAGACAAATGTAAAATAAGATACAGCTTTGAAAACATGGAGAGCTGAAAAGGTGAGAGGAGGGAATCATGTGAAGAACAAATCATCAAAGTGATAGAGAGACCTGCCTGATGGACAGCCTCAGAAATGCAGAAGACTTATGCATGTGATAATGAACTGTGAGTTTTCAATGTGAGATGACAGCAAAGGAAAGCGAATTCTTTCCAATTTAGGGCTGAGTATGCAGAGTTACCCCATAACAAAACAGCACTTGCCTCTGAAGAGCTCTGGTGGAATAACATTTTGAATACAGGATTCGGTTCAAGACACTACCTTCCAGATAAACATCTATAAACTGTAAGGAATTCTGACACAACCATGGATAACATAAAATAAAATAAATTAAAAAAAAAAAAAAAAAAAGGAAAAAAGAAAAAAGATGTAGGAATTGATTTATGAAGAAGGAACAGAAAATTCCACATCTCTGGCTTGTCTTAATGCCTCGAGTGAAACAAGAAATCAACAAGTATTTGGAGGATGCCTACCGAAAGGACATGTCTTACTTAAGTCTTACTTAAAATGAGGCAAGGCAATGTAGTAAGAAATGGTGTTGCTAGGATATTGAATAACAACAAAAAAAATTGAACTGGTTATTAAAAAAATATCCCAAGTTCTATTAAATCAACATTATTATTTTCCTGAGGGAAAGGACAAGAACCTTTTGCTAAATAAGAAAAAAAACAACTTTACTTTTTTATACCTAACCTAGTAAAATAAAGAAGGAAGACAGCTCCTGGAGAGTTGGGTAAACAGACTTGTTTTTCCTCTCTAAACTTTGATTTATTTTACATGATGCCAGTTATGCTTCTATTGTTGTTTCATATTCCAGTATTTGCATGTATTCTTACTTTCACATAATTTTAAAAATTATTTTATTTACTTATACTTAATTCATGTATCTACATGACAAAGAAAATTAAGTCAGTCCTGAATATTAGGCAGTAATTGTGTTGTAGCAGCATTTAGAATACAATTTGGAATTAATTGGCAACCTTTAGAAATGTCTTCCTCCAAAATTGATCTGCTGATTTTATTTTACATGGACATCAGAGTTCATGCCTCATTAGATATTATATCCTCATGAAAAATTATCATATTAACAAAGTTTATTTTCAGAGAAACCAACCTTCTTGCAAACCTGAGCAGTCACAGCATATGTTTGAATACTTATATACTTGAGTATAATAAACTATACTAAAGAGAAAAAAATAAACTAAAATTTCATGGTCAATGAATATTTTTCTATTCATTTACAAAATTATTCTATAGACTAAACTTATAAGTAACTATCTAGGAAGGGCTAAAAAAACAGGCTCTAGATAGACTCAAGCATTTGGTAATAGTAAATCTAGGTGTAGATTCAGACCAAAAATGTCGGAAGGGGAAACATACACTGATGACAGTTTTCTTGCTTATAAATGTAATATACAGCTCTCTTTTCTAGCTATGAGGGTCTTGAAGCTAAAGGAAAAAATTACATTATGTTCATTCCTGTTTCTTTCAGATATCAAGATGATCAGTCACAATCCTTTTTCAACATATTCATTTTACAAGTCAAATACATGTTTTATCTTCTGGATTGTACTGAGTAAATATCAAGAAATACAGTAGTTTCTTACAACAATAGTAAAATCAGACAAAAAAAAAATAGATGGAGGGAGAAGGGAGAAGGGCAGTGACTGAAGACTGCTATGTCATGAGCTAGTAAGAGGTGATGTGACTCAGTTGTATGACTTGACACATGGTGTCCTACTTCCTACCATGAATGCAAAACTTATGTAAGCATGTCCTTTACATATAGCATCATGTTATTCTCTGTCAGGTTGTACTTAACATGAATAATATCATGCAGAAGTTCTAAGTAACATGGGCTAACTTATTTTCTAAGCAGTATCTGTTGCAAAAGAGGGAATTCCTGGCTGCCTCCAGGAGCAACAGAAAAGCAAGCTGACCGATTGCCTCATCCTGCCCTCTGGATACTGGGCTAGAGTTCAGAGAACTGAGAAGATGTGCTTTCCATGAGAAGAACTGAATAGGTTTGCATAAAAAGCCTTCTGGACTCAGCATGAAGAATGGTGATTGAGAAACGCAGTGGGACAAAGCCAGAAGCATGAGAACACACTAAGGTTCTACCAGCAGAAGATAAAAAGACAAACTCAGAGAAAATAGAAAGCAAGAGAGTTTTCTGGGATCTAAAGGTACCATTTAGGCTTTGCTGAGCCAACAATAATGCTACAGAAAGATGGTCAGTCTACAAGAACACTGTGAGCAGTCGGGAAAGTTTTCTTTTAAAATCTTTATTATTTTTTCTCTTTTCCACAAAGTAGATGTAATTTTTCATTACTTAAAGAAGTTTGGAAATGTATCTTGTTTTCAAAAAACATAAATCATTACAGAGTAAAAACTTGTAAATTATTATAGAGTAAAAACTCAGTTTCCTGGATGAACAAAAGAGAAAAGACTGCTTGCATTTGTGAAACTTTTATTTTATTTTATTTTATTTGGAAGTATCCTATAAATATGATGGAATTAAGTCTTCTGGACCCTTCTGTGCGGTATTTAATTGTAACTTCATTTTACAGTTAGACCAATATAACTTTTTCAGCTCTTTCTTTTTCTTACTTCCCTGACAATAACCTTTTAAAGGAAGTTTAGAGTAATTAAGATGCATATGATTAAAAAATTCTATGGTAAGAAGCAGTTTCTGAGTCTGCAATGTAATTTTATACATCTAAGTGTTATGTTTTTGAACCATAACAGGGACACTGCATACTAAACCCACTAAAGCACGCCAGTAGAAATATCATGGTTGGAAAAGCAGCACTGATTTTAATAAAGAAGCACTGAAACAGAATAAGATGCTAAATATTTAATATTTAATCATATTTCAGAAATTTATAAAAAACAATTAAAAGGATCTAAGGAAGCAATTAGAAAAATGAAATTTCACCTGTGATAATTAAGTCTTTCTAAGTTTAAAATATCAAGGTAACACTTCCCACTTTAGACTACAGCTTATTTGCATAGAAATTCAGGTGAGAGGGGGAGGTTGAGACATTTCCAATGTTGGTAACCAGGAAACACCAACATAATTTGTTATAATTTGATAAAATGCATTAAAAGAAGAATGTGAGAAAGGACAGAAATTAATGATCAGATTTATCCATTTCATATTTAATAAGTGTTTTAACATTTGAATAGATAGTTTGGTTCATTAGTTCTGCAAAATCCAGTGAATTTATAAGGAACTATCTAGACTATTTTCACAGAAATATCTGCCCTCCAGATAATGCTCTTCCTTAGCTAAAAACTGGGCAACAATTTACAAAGTACCCAGATTTGATTTTTAGTGAGTACAGTTGTAGCTTTGTACATGAAACTGACAAAGAGGTTCATAGTAGATGAAGAAAGCATGCTTTGGAACATGTAACTGGAAGAGATTCTGAGAAAAGTAAAGGGAAAAGGGAAAGACACATGTGATAAGAATATTCTTTTACCTAGATGCTTTAAGGAGTACTGGTTGATAGTAAATATTAGTTCTTAAGAAAAGAGTCCATGGAGACACAGATATAGGTCACTTCAGCACTTCTGGTAGCAACACTTAGTTAAGCATCTCAACATCTCTTAGCAAAAGTCATTAACACTGCTTTATAGAAGGCTTTGTGGTTTTGTACACCTAAAGAATGGTGTAGTGCTTAGTGAAGTGACAAAATTCTACACACCACTACACAGAATTTTCCTGTTATTAAATGGAATGCAGTTTGGGTTTTGTCAGTTTGATAAAAAGTCGATGCATGGCTAGAGTTCCACTGGAAAAAACACTCCAGGGAAATAGCAGAATCCTGACACCCGGCACCACCACCACACAAATGACTTGTCTATGAGATGTTCAAAAGAAAAAAGTCATTCTAACACTCCAAAAACCATGGTTATGTAATGCAGTCTACTGCTATTTAATAGTGCTAGAGCTGTGCCAGCACTATAAAAATTACTGAGTAACAGTTGAAAGCAGGAAAAATTGGCTAAAGTCTATGAGTAGGCTAGAGCAGGGAATAAAGGTTGAACTCAGTTTCTAAGTTCTCACATTTCCCTTTAACTATGAGGTCACAGCATATCTTTACGTAAGACAGAAGACCATCACAACCACTTTGTCTGGGGCTTTGAACCTGTTGGAAAAGGTATAGAAGATGCTCAGAACAGAAGGAGCTCTGAATTGACAGCAAAGAGAGAGAAGATCCCTGTCCTGCAGTTTGTTTCGTTCTTTATTCAAAAAGGGGAAATTTTAACAAGAGACATGCTATTTGGCATAAGTCGTCACCTTTTGCCCTCACAGACATTTTCTATCCCAGAAAAACACATTGCAGGTCTACCCAGTTTTGTAGGCACCACCGTGTAATTCTTCTGAAGTCTATATAGAAGTGGAACACCAGCGGTAGCTTCATTAGACTGTATCTACTCCAGATATTCCATTAAAAACTGGCAAAACTGCATGACAGCTGTAACGATTTTTTAGGAAACTGTGTAACATGAGATCTATAGAAATGTGGCATATATCGGGTCTCAAACCTCAGGAAAGTTCAAAGAAAACTTTTAATTTAACTGGACCTGGATGACAGACCACCATTTAATAAACACGGAACTGCATATTCACAGAACTGTCTCTTTCAGCTGGAAAAGGTGAGAGTCCAGCAGTGTTAAACTACAGGAGAAAAGGTAGATGACCATACCAACATCATCTACTTTTGCAGATTTTTCCATTCATTGTTCAGTATTTTCCATTTAAAAACACTTGAATCAATCAAGATCATAAGCAGCTCAGAGACAATCAAGCTAGTATTTTTTTTATAATCAAACTACTTGTTTTAGTAAAGTATGACTTAAATTATAATCAACAACATGTCTGAAGTAGGAATATAAGATACCATCAACTACATCAAAACATAAAGAACTAAAAATAGTTTCTTTTGTTATTAAGACCTGCACATATAACTGATCTCTCTCCATTTTTGTGCCCTTTGCGAAGGACTACATATTCTTTTGAAGTCCACAAAATCTAATATAGGGATATTGCAGTAAATAACAGTGTTTCAGATCACTCATGCCATAAATTCATTTTATACTTGACATGGCCTTAGATAAATAGCATCCATGCGTGCATCTCAACCATTCACTCATAATTTTGCACATGACCCATCAGTGTGGTCTGCTTCTAGGTAGCAGTTAAGGAGCTAAATCATTTCTTTTCTGTTACTACAACACATATGAGAGCAAATGTTTGCAGTAAAAGGTTTTGTAAATTACTAGCATAATTAGCAGTAGTCAGAGTTGAATTTTGCAGCAAGCCACCTGAGAGTCATCATAAAAATTAATTTTAAAAAAATTGCTTGAAACTGACCAAACAAGAATTCATCTGAAATTTACAAACCTTTGGACAAGAACAATTCATATTTTTAAATGTCCTTTAGCAGCTTTTTTATCAACGGCAACTTTCTTTTATGATTTAGTAGAAATGCTGAGGACAGTGTGTTAGAAAATTCCAAATACTAAATAATTAATTTAAAAGCTTTAAAAATTGCCTGAGTGGCACTAAAATATTACTAAAAAAAGCAGCTCATGTTGCTTACCCAAGAAAAATGCTCCTTATTCAGCTTATTGCTTTTCCTTTTGCATGTTGGGGGTTGGGATCATTCTTTGAGAATAACTTGCAAAGGATGCAGTAAACCACTAAGCAAAAGGAAGAGGTAGCAAAACTTAAATAAAGAACCACTACAGGCTTTGCAAATCAGAGATCATAGCACAACTAGTTCTTGATTTCTTTTTTTCTGACAGATGTATTTCATGGCCATGGCATCATCAAATTTGATTTGGAAAATTTTTATTTCATCCTGGATTGACTTGGAGAGAATGCCTGTGCAGAGGTTTCCAGCTCTGCTGGAAGACAGTCCAGTAGGATACATTAAGCTGCTCAGAGCTATCAAGTTAGAAAAGGTTTGGAAGAGAATTGACTGTACTAGTAGAAAGTCACTGGCAAAAGGTCAAGTGCCTACAAATATTAAATGCCCTAAGAGTCATACTGTGATTTTGAGCACTGTATCTGATATTTGAACTGGATACCTGCATCCATTCTAAATCCTTTATGGATTTGAGTATTACTGGCCATGACTTTCTGCTTCCTCTAAATGCAATCAGGTGAAGACCTCTTTACTCCCTTGCCAGCCTGCAACATCCCACTTAGAGAACAATGACACATCCATTTTGTTAGAAAATTGTAATTTAATGTTAAAAAAAAAAATAAAATAAAATTGCTTCTGCTGTATCTTGAGACATCCAGAATCTGTCCATTAAAAACTGGAAGTTTTCATTGTACATTTTGCAGCTAAATGTTTAAGAAGCAGTTTCATTTTCTTTCCTGTTGTGATTAAGTGGCATATCAGAGAGATGACAGATGTTTCTCCCTCTGTAACTTTGTTATTTCACAGAGACATCAAATTTTACAGTTCTTAGTTCTTAGTAATTTTGAAACTGATAAAAGATTCCTTATAAGTCAGTTCCCTTCTCACTTTTTCTTTCATTCTCCCTGACCCCTTTTTTACTACTATGACCTTCCTACACAGCTTAAAATAGGATTTTAATAATTTTGTAATCATAACTTTCCCCAAAATCACTAACTAAAAGCTGAAGTTAGTTTAGCTTTGGATGGGCAGGACACAAAAGGTAAACCCAAAAAGAGAGTGCTTCATGTGGGAGAACAAGCAGGCTGGTATTGAGAGATTATTAAAATGGAGATTGTGCTATTTACAGAGACTTCTGTCATAATCCCCCATGGCCTCTACATACACAGCATTTTCATATTGGGAGGTGAAAGAGGCAAGGCAGAAAAGAGTTTTTCTTGTCTCTGTAGACTGCTGTTTTATTCAGGAAAAACCGGTATTGGTTAAAATTAGCAGAGATACTGCATTTCCTTGAGTGTGAGAACATGGATTTGGTACAGTAAATTCCTCAGCACTAAATTTCAAAAATTTGAGTGTAATTGAAGAATAAAAGCACAATCAATTCTCTGTGATGAAGAAATCTGGAAATTCTGCACTAGTGTAATTCTCTTAGAAAACCAGTGATTTAGTTTCTCTCATTTGGGTGTTAGAAATATGGAAGAAATAGTTTTATATTCATTAAACCCAAAAGATAAAGTTACTAATACCACATAGCATTTTTATTAAAGCAGCTTTAAATAATTTCTTCTCATGTATCAGGAACTTTAATGCACCTTTACTGCCCTCATAAATATTAAATTGGGGCCCTCAGAAGCTGACATAATCCTCTGAAATTCAGAAAACTAACTGATAATGAAGTGAAAAAGAAAAATCACACAGTACCATCTGTTATGATCTTTGCTTAATATGGCAGATTACATTTTATAGCCAGAAAAAGCTCTCCAAAATTTAAAAAGTGACCTTCCAGTAATGCAGACTTGTGTGAAAAGAATGAATAGAATTAAGATGCTGCAAAGAAAGAACCTCCAGAATTAGATGCAAAGGAAAAAAAAAAAAAAAAGAAGACAGTAAGAGCTGCCAGCATAATAGATTTTATAGTAACTGTTGACGTAACATTTTTAATATATAATGTAACGGTACAAAATTAATGACATCTCTGGATAATTACTACCTGTGATGTCATTTAGATGCTCCACACTAAACATCATACCTTGAGAAAACACTTATAATGATAGTTACCAGGAAAAAGCAATTTTCCAGTCACTAGAAAAAAAATATAAAGACTGATTCCTTCACTGCTACAGTTTATCCAGCCCCCCCATTGTCAACAACAATTTCCTAATTACCTTTGATTTCTGAATGTGAAGAAAAATGTTTGTGAAGAAAAAGCAGACATCCCCATCTTCCTTATGTTGCCTATATCAAAAGAAATTTTGTATAAATCTGACAGAAATATTTCAGAATTCTTCGGTACACCACAAAAAGTGTCAGTGGATGATAAGAATCAACCAGCCAGTGTAAACCTTGCAGTGACTCTGCACTGCATTTCAGCACTGAGCTATCAGAAAGTCAATACTAACTTTGTGTAACTTATCCACTAGGAACTCTCTCTAATGAACACTGAACTAAATACCCATTTTTCAGATTTATTCCCTTACATGAAAGCTCTCTGTGAGTTTAGTTTTTAGAGGAGAATTCTCCAGCACTTTCAGAAAAACACGTTTAACTTCTGTATCTTAAAATGGACACTGGAATTTAAGTTGGTGCTTACCTTTAAAAGTTCTCATGCTTCACTTGTCTACTATATATTAACTTAAAACCAGTGTTATTTCCAAAATTTGTTGTGATATCTATTTAACCAAATTCAACAGGAGAAAACAGACATTGTGAAGTCAAAAAGAGCACAAGTGAGGAGAAAGTTTCACAGGCCAAATAAAGGAGAAAAGAAGGCAACTTAACATATGGTTAAGTGGAAGGTACCATAATAATTTCATCTGTGCTTTGAGCCAGTGGGGCGCAAATGATTTCTGATTTGAATCATGCAGCAGCATAAGTAAAGGCAGATACAGTGCTGGTAAGTCTACCTGAAAAATAAACCTTTCAACACAGCCATTACTACATGTTTATATGTTGCTATCACTGTGGAACTGGAGATTCAGGGAAATGGATCTGCTGAAAATCAGACCTGTGGGATGAGAAATGGCTCTTGGCAGTGCAGACCAATCTGACCAGCAGTTACAGCTGAACAAATAGATCTCATTATAGAAAAAGAGCTGGTGAATATCTGGCTTCTCTCTGCCTTGGCTAGCACAATTCATCTCTGAATTCAGAAAAGCAGGTATTAGCAGATGAAGAAAAACTGCTTCTACTGCAAAAAAAAAAAAATATTAATGATGTTCAAGATGTCACTAGCACTCTGTCAATCCCTGGACAGACACACAGTATTCTTTTGAAAATGATTAGCTAAAGCCAAATAGGGACATATTTAATTTACAGCTAATGTGCACGACACATTTATAAAAATGTATGCCCATTTAAATGTGCATGTGACTACTGAAAGCACAGAATGCTAATACTGAAACAATTCTAAGTACAAATTTAGCATCTAACTAGCTGTCACTGCCCATCAGGCAGGTTTTTCTTAAGAAGAAATATAACTTTAAAACACTGAGTAAGCTTTATGTACTCATTATACAGTTTCCCCAAAGCTGTGCAAAATAATGTACTTTTTATTCACACTGCAATTTTAAGTGTTTTTACATACTTCTGACACAACTGCAGAAAGCTCATGAAGTTGAATATATCTTTAACAATTCTAATTATTTTCCAACACTTCTGTATTTATAATGTCACACTGTTTAAACAATATTAACCAATATATTTCCAGAACTTTTTTTTTTTCCAGAATTTTTACCTGTATTTTTAGGTTTTTCCACCGGTAACATGGAAAAACTTCTTTCATTTAAAGAAGGTGGTAATTAAAATATAGTTATTTATTGAAGTTGGAAAATTTTACACCCAGAAAGTAAAGACCATGAAGCCACTTTTTAAATGTCTTGTCACTGGCCTATGTCAAGTGGGTCAGTTATCAACAGTCATTACAAGTGAGAAAAAATATTATAATAATTAAAAAGTATTTACTGTTTTCTAGCATTTCACTTGAGCTAGTTCTCATTGAAGGAATGCCTTTGGACACATGGATAACTAAATCTTGAACTTCATATTGCTGTAGTAAAGATACACTATCACCAAAGACGCAAAACAGTATTGTTATCACCTTTTATACTTCAGTAGAAACAGCTGTGTAGCTCTCTCTGAAGAACAAAATGAAACAGCTGGTAGATATGTAGCACAGTACATGGTCATTATTTCTTAATATGAGCCATCAACAACAGTAGGAAGGAAAAAATACCTTCCTAAACTCTTGGCATTCTTATACTACAATTAAACTAAAACACTTTACTTTGAAAACCAAAGAAAAATAAACTTCTGGGAGAATGTAAACACACACACAAACAACCTCTTTTATCAAATGAAACTAGAAAAATTCTGCACAAACTGTAACTTTATAATGTATTAAACATATCCTGTTAGAAGAAAACATTAATTAGAGCTGAACAAAAAAATCACAATGAATAATTTACTCAATGAACTTGGCATAGTCTTCGGCTTGCAGTGTGTCTGTGGAAACGTAATGATTTCTTCAGTTGCATTTAGGTGTTCAAAACTTCTGAACAATTAAATTTATCCTCTGTAAGGAAACTTGTAAAAGTTAATTATTATACTTTACACTGAATGGAAAAAACCTTTTTCTCACAAGTAATAGGCTACCTTGCATAAGTGAACCACACTACATAGCAGGTTTTGCAAACAGATGCACTGAACAGAGATAAGAATGCTGGAAAATTCTTCCTAAGTTCATAAGGTCATTATGTCTACATGGTAACAGTCTTCAAAGTCCATGAGTTCTAAAAGTGGTTGGACAAGAAAGCAAAATATCAGGAAAACTTCAGACACTTCAAAGTAAAAGTGGAAGGTAAGGTAAATTTTGGAAGGTAAGGTAATATTTTACTGACATCACAAAAATGTCTTAATTAGACAAGACGTGCACTGGGTCACTTTGAAAAGCTGCAGACTGAATATACAGACCAGCCCATGATAATCCAATTGCTGATTAATTCTCTCGAGTAATTTGTTTCCTCTGAGTTTTGCCAGAGAACAGAGGTTATTACAATGAATGCCTAGGTCCTTTCAGTAAATTGGCTTTTCAGGTACCAGAATTTTGGATGTTACTGCTACCATAGAGTTACAGAGTAGATAAACAGACAGGGAACCTCTCTATTATGATCAAACTGCTATTTTAAGAAGGCTGTTGAGACAGGGCAGGTTGCTTCTGTAACGCTGACAGGAGTCCCAGTTTGGGAACCTTACCCTAGGAAGCTATCACTTTTCTTTCCCTAAATCTGCAAGGAGACCTTGTCAGGTCTGATTCTGACCTGAAAAGGGTCAGTATGTAGTGGTGTACCAGAATTGGTGATATGTCTGTATTTCATGCAGTTAAATGCATCCTAATAGAATCACCTTAGCACAGTCAGCTCTTTGTGGCTGTATTCACAAACCTGATACTTTTTAAGTTTCCTTCATGCTTTTCCTTCATACTTTTAAGTTTTCCTTCAAAAGTTCAGGAGCAAAACATTAGACATTTTCATTGTCCTGACCTAATCAGAAAAGACAGATGATGACCTTCCCTCCCCCCCCTTAAGAAGAAGAGAGGAGAGGAAGAAATTCAAGAGATTCAGGAGTTTAGAAAAAAAGTAAACTACTTCAATGAAAATATAAATAATAATAATA
>VZRU01005488.1:95049-114859 GCA_013398155.1 Pedionomus torquatus | reverse complement strand
GAATACCCCTGTTGGTCAGTTTTGGATCACTTGTTCTGTCCATTCCTCCTTGCAGGTGGGACCCCTTTATGCTTTTCTGCTTCTGTCCCTCCAACGGGGCAAAAAATGAAAATACCTGACCTTGGTTGTTCTAGCAATAAGTATAAGCAAGGGCCTCTCTGCATACCATCCCTTGGTATAATCAGGTCTTATCACTGCAAGATGAAACAGTTCTACAGAATGTGCTGTTAATTTCAGAGTTTAATTGGTTAGAAGTGGCCCAGCTAAGAAAGTAAAATTGTAGAACAGAAAATTGGTTCATTTTACCTCAAACCAGGACAGACATATGAAGTCATGAGACACTCAACTTGAAAAGGTTAAAAGAGTTCCAATTCAGTAAACATTCACTGACTGATTTCCAGTGGAAGCCTAGGCGGCATATTTTAAATCTGAGCATAATCTGTTTATGTTTAAACTGGTAGCTCTTGTTGTGACTTAATTTGCTAATACACAACTGTGTAAATCTGAATTGGTGTTTGCCATTTATCTTTCACTAATGAAAATCTTTGTTTCACAAATGCAGATAGTGTCAATTCCCAATCGATGTGTTTGGATACAGATTTCATCTGCTGTCCATCCAAGGGGGCAAACTAAATTCAAGAGCTTTCTTTGATCAGATTTACTTCACATGCTACTACTTCTACTGTCCAGACATAGTTCTGCTTATTTCTAAAAGATGCTTTTTATCATGACATATTTCTGTAGGTGATATCTAATGAGATTTCTCTAACTTGCCTCTTTCTGTGGTAACTTGCTTCTCTCTACAGTTTTGTCTTATAATGTGCATTCCTCAATTCCCTAGTTTCTGCTGTCCAGTACATAACAACATTTTCCTACCTTTTGCTCAAGGACCTCTCACCAAATGAGTTTGGTTTTTTTTTGGTTTTTGTTTTTTTTTTTTTTTTTTTCCTTCAGGAATACCCAAAACATTACAGTGATAAATTGCTTGTCAATTGCATGGAACTCACTTCTGGAGTGGGAGAGGCTCTGGAGATGAATGTGCAAAATTCTCATCTTCTGCAAATTAGATGACTCATCCCATTTTCACCTTTTATATCAGGATTATCTAGATGCTTTTGATAATGCTAGCATGAGCAATCTTACAAGTCTTTTGGGGATCAATTGCTTTGTCCTGGTAATCTCCTTTATTGCTTTAGAACTAATGAGTAGAATCCAAATATTTTGACTAAGGTAACCCAGTTGTCTCACAGCAGACAAGTATTGACCATTAATAAAAGAGGAATAAAACTTCATGACAATACATGTTGTTTTTTTTTTATCGCAGCTACATGATTTTCCAATAGCACTGAAACCAAAGTTCATGGGCTTTTTGTAAAGAACTTGTCTCATCTTTCCAGCTGATATAATTGGCATAAGAATCACATGTATTACAAATATTATATTACTTATCAGTGCTTGTCATTCATACATCCTTTTCATGTCATTTACTTCACTGCCTTTAGTATTTCTCATGATAACATAAGCCATTTGCCAACAGAGAACAAAGGAGATAAAGGAAACTGTAACATCTGTTTTCTGACTCTCACAGGGAGCACTCCTTTTCACATTATAAGAATACCTTCTACTCACAGTTAAGCAATTGTGGTGTTGTACATGTAACTCACATTTTTCTGCGCAAAGAGGATTAACTGACAATGTAAAAGAAACCTCCAGCCAGATTTCTTTAGGTGTTCCATTTTACACAATTGCATTATTAATGATTTCTTTATTTAACTAGGTGTAAGAAAAATGCTGGCAACAGGAATTGCATCCTAGATATTTGTTCACTGACTGTAAATTTGTACAACCAACTGAAGCAAAGTAAGCAGTAATTCACTTTGTAAAGCACATGAACATTCTTAGAAATAAAACCATCAATAACTCTCACAAGATTTGGAAAAATAATTAATTACAGCTGTAGGAAGAAAGAGTTTTTTATAACAGAACCTCCATTTTGAGAACAAAGACCTGGACCTACTTCATTTTGTGCAGGGGATTTCTGAATACTACAAAGTTACAGGACTCTAAATTATTTGTATATTGGTAGATTCTGAAAATCCTGTCAAAATTGTTTCTGAAAATCCTAAGTGATACGTATTATAAATATCACATATAAATAAAAAAATATTTGATGAAATTATTTCCACTGGAATATCTTATAGTCTCAGCACAAAAAAACAAAGGAGGGTTACAAACAGTATGTTCTCCTCTAAGTCTGAGAGTGTAAAGACTGAAGGATCACAGTTTGTGCTTGGAAAATACTACAAACATATCCTAATTAAAAAAAAACCCAACAATTACAAAAAATTCTCTTTCTCTTAATTGTCATTAACATAATTTACATCAATTTTATATCTTTTATATCAAAACTGACACTTTACAGAAATTACTAACCCCTCTAGTGGAAAATTAATGGCAAGTCTTAAATGGAAATAAAAATGTATTCTTCAACATAGGAACAACATATTTTCTCATTATATGCTTTCATTAAATTGATATTTTATATGTTCATATATGTTTATACGTGTAATAAGAGAATAAAAGGAGATGGAGAGCTTTTGATAGATGTGATTCAGCAACTAATAAAATATTTGTCTTCTTTGAACTTAATTAAAAGTTACATCTCATAATACTAAAACAGTATTTTTTGTTATTTTCAATACTGAATGCAATAAGTCAGAAAAATATTTTTCTTATTACTAATGTTCCATCGAAACATGCATATGTGCTATTATTTAAATGGTACCTATCAAGCTTTGAGACAGAAAAAAATAGATGTGATGAGCACAGACAATTGAGGCCGCTAAGGCAGGAAAGGAGCAATTCTAGTAACTGAAACTGTGAGATGGAGAGGAATCTGTCCATGGAATCTGTCCATTGTGCCCTGTGGGAAAACACAGTCAAGGTCTGCCCTGAGCTGTGCTCCCAGCATCTAAAGGGATGCAAAATTTAGTCAGTATTGATATCCCTCCCTTACTCTATTTAAAACAAAAACAAAAACAAAAACAAAAACAAACAAACAAACAAACAAAAAAACCCAACAAACTAACAACAAAAAAAAAAACAAAAAAACCCCCCCCAAAAAAACCAAACAAACCCAAAACAAACCAAAAAAACCCCACCAAAATCTAGAACACTACAAAAACCTAACAAAACTGCAAACCAGCTATTTTATTTGTTGCCAGATCTTTCTTACAAAGATGCAGAAAGACCCCTGCACCTCTTTTCTTTCTCTCATTACCTGCACTTGGTGCAGGCAATGAGCACGACCACCTGCTCCTCTGCAGTACTCTAAGCAGGAGTGAGTGATCAGTCATGCGTCAGTAGATCTGCACAATGATCTATGGGAGAACAAAATTACTTAATAGTATTCTAGATGATAATCTTCTTTCAAGATTATATTCTTTTTTTTTTTACAGAAGGACGGTAGAGAATTTATTGCCCTTACCAGTGATATATATTAAAAACTGTGTTCTAGAAATCCAACCAGTATATTTAATATTTCAAATAAATGGACTTTCTGATTAAAAGTGTTCCCTTTCATCCATTTTCAGTCTTAAGTAAGTGATATGAGACTTGAGGGATATGTTGTAGTTCTGTTTAGTGGATGGCCAAACACCTTATTTTGTATACTCCTCTGAAAAAAATCATGTTTACACTTGACAAACGCCGAGGAGAATTAATAACACATAGATGTTATTAATTATTATGTTATTATGTTATAACAATAGCATATAAGAGTATTTTTTTCTAAAGCAGATTAAGTTATGCAGTTATGAATTGTTTGCACAGATTTATTTTTTCATATCAATTTATTTAAGTCTCTTCTAAGAAAGAGTAACAGAATGAAAAAACAAAATTTTGCTGTGTCATTTCCACAACTGGCATGGAAAATTCTAAAAATTTATTTGATTCAAATTCTTAAAGAGCAGACATCATTTTGTGACTGAAATAAGGAAAGAAATTCAATACGTGAACAACATAAAGAACTAGAGGAAGTTCACAGTTACTAAGCTATGGATCTCAAAAGCGTCAGCCTGGAAGATGAAAGTCTTTTAAAATGTTTTTTATGGATTTTTTCTTAAGACTTTAAGTCTGGTATAATCATTTAGAGCATCTTTACTGTAATCTTATATTCCAGATTTTAAAAAGTAAAACAATTATAAATTATGATCATATGAAAAAGTGAAAAAAGCAGTGCATCACAATTTTATATGTCTACACATAACATAATTGTAGAGTGCTGTCTAACTTTACTCCATATGAACCAACACTGCTTTATTTGCCCAGTCATAGCTAAAGCTTGAGAACTTTCTTGCATGAACATTTACATTATTGGATATGACTGATAATTAAGAACATGGTGGACCCAAGGCAATAAATTTTTCCTCTGCTAGTAGTACTCTAAAAAATTTATTACTGCTGAGCCAGAGATTTACCATGAGACTTTAATAGAAATTTTTATTTGAACACTGGGCTATACAGTCAAATTTACAGTTTTACTTTTTTCAATTTATTTTTAATGTTCTAAAGTGATTTTTCTTTATTTACTGAAACCTCATCTTCTTTTTTTTCAAACAAATATCTTTTTTTTGTTTTAAATATTGAACTTGAATAAATATGTATTAGGAATTTGTAATTTAAAGCAAAAGTTTCACGTCTGAAAAACAATAAAGGCTTCTCTTATTAATGACAGAGAAAAATTGAAGTACACAAGTGCATTTATCAGTAAATTTATTCTACATATGAATGCTCGTATTCAAGATCAAAAATTCATTTTAGAAGTTTCAATTCCTGGTGTTTTGATATTAAGTACTGCTTTTTGCCCTTTTTAAGGCATTCAGTTTGAATAACACTGGATAAATATAAAAGAAATAGAATATTTATTCTTTCTCTTATGCCCTCAAACTAACAACAACGTATGACACAAACAAATTCTTCTCTAATCAGATCACCTGAAAAAATAAAGATATTATGATAATATGTAATGTTTGCTGAGATAAATCCACCCCCTTCTGTGACATTAATTTTCTTTGAGGAGAAAGGAAAACAATTTCTGTTCCAAAATGTTACAGTTTATCTAATGTTTTATTAAGAATATCTCCTATTACTCTCCAGGTGAAATAGATGATATTCCACTATTACTGCGTAAAGAACAATGGTGACATTCCAGCTCCTAATCCTCTTTTCCACTGTTGGAAATCTTCTCAAGTCTCTGAGTGAACTCTAGTCTGCTGAGCTTGCCACTTTGGCAGGAGTGGAACCAGCAGAGGTGGTGACATCAACTGGAGGAGTGGTATAGGCCTGTTTAGATCACTAGCAATAATGCCACGTACCAGTTCTGCTGTATGTGCTATAATATTTTCCCTCATTCACATAAAATAGAAAGCCTGCATCAGATTAGGTTATGTTCCATTTAATTTTCTACTGAAACTCTGTTTCATAGATAACACTCTGCTCAGATGATGGTTTTAGTCAGGATGATCATATTAGCTGGATTGAAAAGCACAATATAATGGTCTTTTTAAAGAAGTGTTGGACAAGTGCTTTAAATTGTAAATGATATTGTAGTATATCCCAATATAATGTACATAGGTATATATTTTATACAGAATCTCTGTATAAAATTGAATATGCACTGAATGAAACAAGTAATCCATGGATTGTCTCCTGCCTGCTGAAGGAGTACCTTGGCAGGCAGGAGTAGAATGGCTTTATAATTTATATGATGTCTACTCTCGCCTTACATTATTGTTGCATTGCATCATTGTCTACAAAACTGAAAACAGGAAAATGCTTTCAAGCTTTTAACTTTTTCAAAAGATTTGTCCATGGGTTTTTAAGGATAGATAACTAAGTATTGTCATATCAAAAATTAGCAGTTTGAGAGTTTTGTTCTTATTCTTACAGAGTCCAATTAATAGATATCTGTTGAAACAAAGAGAAGATACACTTTGTATTATTACATTATATATTAGGCACCAAATATATAGCGTAAGTGCATAATCATCCATCAAATGAAGATAAGATTTTCTTTTTTTCTGAATGTTATTGCAGCAGACACTCTTCTGTGGAAATACCATATATTGTTGTGAGTTAAGGGATATTAAAAGTGACCTTCAGCAGCTTTGGGGCCTGGGGATTTCTCTGCCCAGCCACTGAAGCCATCCCAAAAGGATGGAGATCTCTCCCAGGCAGACATGAATGCTGCTTTCATGGTCGCAGTTTCAGTCATCATTAGGGATGAACATCTATCCCAGATATGTTCAGACACACCATATTGGGTGTACATGTCATGGTGTAGGTGTAGCAGCACCTGTGGTGAGGGGCCAGGGCTGCTCCATAACAAACACAGCCGGTTCCAGCTGGCTCCAAGGCCCCAGTGAAGGGCACGGCTGAACCCTCAGCCATGGGCAGGTGCCGGAGGCAAAGCCTGGCTCAGAAAGGGCAAAACACTGCCTGGCAGCCAGGGCTGAGGGAAAGCGCAGGAGAAACAGCCCTGCCAGCCCCCAGGGGAGAGCAGGATAAGGGCAGGAGGGGCTTCAGGCCCCTGCAGAGATGCCCCTGTGGCCCTGGGAGAGACCACGATCAGGTTTATCCTGAAGAACTACAACCCAAGGGGCAAAGACCATGGTGGACTGGATAAAATTGTGAGGAGGCAGCAGCGGCCAAGGGGAGTTGTTATGGATTGACTGCAGCCCCCCATTCCTTATTCTACTGTGCTGCTTCAGGGAGGAAGTTGAGGAGTCAGGAATGAAGGAGTGGTGTTTTCTGTGTTATATTATCAAGCCTATTTTAATTGCCAATATACTAAATTAATTTTCCCCAGGTCATGTCTATTTTGCCCATGATATGGTAATTTATATGTGATCTCTCTGTTTTTTCTCAACCCGCGAACTTTTCCATCTAATTTTCTCCACCTGTCCTGTTGAGGAGGAGAGATGAGAGAGTGGCTGGGTGGGCATTTGGCAGACAGCTAAGGTCAACCCACCACAGACACACAAACACAGAGGATGTGGACAGAGCTAGTGCCTTCAACCCGACCTGCCTCCAAGACGCACATGAAACTCAAACACAGACAGCTGAGTCCCCCCTTCATCTTCAGCTGGTAGAGACAGAAAGTCAGTAGTGCAGGCACACACATTGCACTAGGTTCACAAGCATGCACAGATTCCCTAAGAACTGCAGTGTCCCACAACTTGTATGACACCAGACCCCTACTCTGCTTATCTGCTCCCCAGGAGGTCCCCTGCTCACCAGATGGTCCAGCCTGGTGCTTGCTACAGACAGACACATGCACTTCAGCCTAATTCCAGGGCTTTCAGCTTTCCAGTTGGTCTAGCTTGAAGTTTGTTAGTGAACACACATGCATATCCCATGCACACCAGGCCTAGGAAAGATACACTCACCTCCCTGGCAGATGGCACCAGGCAGACACTGCCCCATGGTCTCACTTCAGCCACCAGTGCTGTGCTCCTCACTTGCCTTGCTGACACTGATCCCTCCCAGTAGCTGCTAAAAAACAGCTGCAGGACCATCCATCATGGCTGCAGGCAGAGAACCCTACTTGTTCCAGTCACTGGTTCTGAGATTGCACTTGTAGCTGTTGCAGCACACCAGGGGCACCTATACCACTGGTCTGACTCCAATTCCTGGCCCCAAATCCACTCATATTTCTCCCACCAGGTACCTGGCACCTAGTCATTGTAACACATACATATGAGATAGAGAGTGAGATTACAGAGACATAGGTAAGAAAGGATTTAATGTAGAATAGGACAGTGTGGTTATGAAGTACAGGGCTCAGATATGCAAGTGCACTGACTGACACCTTTTTAGATCCTACTGGCCCCTTCTACACTCCTTTCTCTTTATTACCCCTCTTTGTTCCATGTCATGATTCTTCACTAAGTTTTGCTTGGTCCCACAGATGCCCCTCAAATCCTGGAAATCCTCATGTTCCTCTTGTTTCCCCCTTCTTATTGGTTATAAAGTCCAGATGGACCTCTCCAAAGCTGTGTCCAGAGTTTCTTAATGGCTTATCAGTTTGTGACTGGAAATTTATAGTCTTTAGCAAGATCTCTTTTATCCTTTGTCTACCAGGCATATGTCTTGATTTGATTTTGTTTAGCACTTCGCTCTTTATTATTATCACTTTTTGTACTGAAGATGTCCTTGATTAGGTAACCTTAATGAAGAAGAAGCTCTCACCTTCCACTTACCCTTATGTCATGTTCTTCAGCCTGTGAACAAAATACCAACAGTTGTATAAACTTATCTTTGTTTCCATTATTTTTATAGCCTTGCATTGCATTCTGTTCATATGCTGTCGTAAATGAGTTGTTATAGAAGGGTAGCTTGATAAATGACCCTTAAATATGATGTTCAATCATTATTCATACTTACATATCAATTGGAGAAGCCTTTTGAAGGGATTACACTCCCATATTGTCCGCCAGCTGTTAACTGTGCATATGTTAAGTAGACTTAGTCATATGTTTTTAAACACATACATACATATCTACATGAACACCCACACTGAAATCTTTCAAGGCAGTTCTCTAGTAGAGAGCACGTTAACTTCAAAGGCACAACTATTTACTTATTTGCTTCTTTTTCTTTTTCTCTTTTCTTTCTTAAAATAAACAAAAGGCCTAAATTTAGATAAATAAGAATGAGTCCCAAAGATGGTCATTTGAACACCTAAAATTCTAAGAGCTTGAAATACCTAAAGCAGAGGCATGAACAGGCTGATCAAGGTCAATTTCTAATATATGAAAATGTAATTGTTATACAATGTTGAGGGCTTATCTTAGCAGAGACAACAATTCAAAACCCTATACAGAACTTTTGACAACACATCTCCTTTAAAAAGATTTAAAGCTATGTATTCTGTTAACTTTGAAATATTTGCAAATGCAAGAAGTGTACCAAAATACAGGATTCTATTGGCGTGTCTTCATGATTCAGTAAGTCATTTATTTTACTTAATATATTTTTAAAAAGGTTTAGGGATTTTCTTGGGTTTTTTTAATTATTTTTTTTTTTAAATTTCCATTAAGGTCTCTTACAAACGACAGAAAAAAGACCTGTTCTGAAATAAAGTTTGACTGCAGATTTCAGTAAAGTATCTTTGGATTTTAAGTGGTAGATTCTGCAAAAATATAGAAAATAACTAGCCTATGGTAACAAAGACAGTTTACCATTCCAAAGCAAATAGTTTTGGAATTTGATTTTCACATTTTTTTCAAATTATTAAACCAGAACATCTACTGTGACAGATTTATTTGCAGCAGTACTCAGCAAAAACTAGTTACTCAAAAATATTTCAGATCCTTTTCTATTTTCTCTATAATTTTTCAAACACTGAGTTGAGACTGAGTGAAATTCCTAAAGACAAATTGCCAAACACTGGAAACTACAGATCAAATTTAGATTGAATTTTCACCAAGATAATATCACAATAGCATTACTGATCTGGAAAAACAAAAACAAAAAAAAAAAACAAACCCCAAAAAAATGAAACCAAACAAAAACCCAGAACCAAACAAATATTCTAAAACATTCTTTGTTTTATATACTGTGTACTTCGTTATTTGCCATACATCTCTTTATATCTGTCTGATATAACCTGATTGGAAAAGAAGATAGAACTTATGGGCAATTTTTTATTCTGTCACAAAGTTTTATTTTAAAAGGAGTTTCAAAAAGGTAAACCTGAGGCAAATTTTTTATAAAGACAGAACTGTAATTACAAAAGAAATGAATAGGAAACTTCTGTCACCATACATGAAAAGTAGCACAACAATATTTCATAATAAAATATTATTTCTTGCTTTGTATGTCATTCATGAGAGAACAAATGAAAACAAAGAAGAGTCCTGAGCAGAGGATATTGCAAGTGGAACCACGAGAATGATAATCGTGAGTGAAACCACAAATTCAGTTATGGATCTTGAAAGAGTGTCATCAGTCAAAAGGCAAGGTGTAAAAATTATTCACAGCTTGATTTAGATTTCAGCCAGAGAGGGGAAAAAAACATTAAAAAATAAATCCTATAGCTTTCTTATGTAAAAATCTAAATCAAGTTATGGGAATTGTAAAATATATTCTCTTTGTATCTGTGAAGAGAGGAAAAAATACACACTTAAGTACAAACCTAACATACACAAAAATGCACAGAGAGGTGCCTACCAAATGCAGAAAACTGACTTTTTTCCCAGTACAATTGACTAAATATTTTTTTTGTTGCTTAAATAAGAAGCTGAGCAGGACAAAGAAAAATAACAACTGTAATGCAGTTTTAACAAAGAATGGCAGAATAGCAAATTAGAATGTGGTATTTAAATGTGTAAAATGAATTACAACATTATTTGTTTTTCCAAATGGTCACAAGGCAATATGTAGACTGATAGTGACCAGAAATACATATTAAATATGATTACTTTTATTTACCAATGTTCAACAACTTTTCTGACCAGTAACACTGGTTTGAAGGTACTGCCAAAAATTCTTTTCTATTTAGAATGAGATTTTGTTGCATTAAAGCAATTCAGTAGTAACGTTAAATTTCATAGTAAACCTCATTGCAGACATCCAATCAATGCTTTTGCTTTGAGGAAGAAATCATACCTTTCCATATTTTAGGATACAGACATTTTTTTAAGTTTGGAATACTGTCATGTATTGTATATGTATGTCGTGTCAACAAGAATAGCATGAATTGTTCGGGTCAATTCACCCCTTAGACCATTATGACTTCAAGGTCAACTTTACGTGACACATACTTATATAAATTTCTACTTTAAAAAAAAAAATAATAATAGCCTAGAAAAATTCACTCCTTATCCGCTAGGCTGCAGTTTGAGTTAGAGTCAGATATTCTGTTTTCTCTGAAGTTGTTAACATCTCTTATTAATAGGATGGAAAACATGTCTTAACATTTTGGTTGTTGTAAAGGAAAAGTCTTCGGGGGGACATCTCATCATTGAGCCAAGGGTCAAGCCGGTAAATGTGAGTGTAAATGTAGTATTTTTCTTCATTTTTAGATTGTGTTTAAATGATCTAGAGTAATTTTGAAGGCATACATTAGCATTTCTATAACAACTTCTAAGAGAAGATCTCAAAAGACCTTTAGGAAATTTCCAGTAACACCTCCAGAACAGATTACTACTTTCTGACTTCATGTAATCTTGCAAAGAAGGATAACTAACATAAAGAGACTAGGGATTCTTTTGATTCTCTTTTTTTCTTATTCCACTCAAGAAATGCTATCAGAATTCAGATTCACAAACCATGTCTGAAATCACCAATTTTTCGTTTTCCTCTGACTGTAACTAAATAGCCTCCAGAGCTCTGTAATTCTAGGTGTTAATTATGTGCTGCAATGCAGTACATACTCTGAGAAGCAATATCGCCTTTGTCGTTTGTGACTGATTACCCAATTCTTCCTGTGTGTGAAAGAAGTTATTTCCTGAAATTTGCTTTGCAATTCAGTTCATGTGTCTGCTCATTAGTCTCCTTCAAGCTGCATCATTTTGTTTACTTTATCACAAAGACAACAGAAACAAAATGCTAGGGAAAAACATTCACTGAAATACACTTGGTCAGCCCTGCAGTACTCCCATGCAGTGCAATACTGTCTCTGTCCCTCAACAACAGTTTTTCCTAGGCAACAACTGCTCTGAAGCAGCAAGTACTGTATCCTAAATCACATGCAATAAGCACCACATACCTCTTTTTAACCTCAGAACGAATCTTTTATTTTTCCTGTCATGCCTTCAACAGACAACATGAGTCTACCATCACTGCATCTCAATGTACATGGCTGCCTAAAGCACCCTGTTTAGCGAGAGGATTTTACAAGCATAGCTATCGGAGATAACGGATACTCTCTGTAACTGTGCATGTGTTTTACCTCTGCACTGAATCTCCAGCTCTTGTGCATTAATAATTTCAAGCCTAGTGATTATTTTATACCTGTTTACTCTTTCAGGCTTATATTTCAAGAAAAACCTAGAGGCATTATTTGAATTGAAAGGATAGTTTTCCCACCATGAAACCCAATAATGATCTCTTTGAGATGACCTACACTGTGCTGAACTACCACTGTTTGTACTTCTTTAGTATAACGAGCTGAAGCTAAACAGCTGACATGCATTAACAGATGATAAAGTTAGAGGACCAAGGTGGGATTACTTGCACTAATAGAAGCACTACAAAATTTAGGTCACGATTTTTGCTAAGAAAACAGCAGGTACAAAGAATACAATTCAAATTCAGGGAAATAACTCCATGGTATTACAGAGCCCTCATCGCAAGGTAGGATGAGTTGCTTTCTCTAGAAATAATGTTTTCACTCCATTACAAGAGAGGTAATGGTGTTAACTAAAAGTAGGTTTTACATACTTAATTTTGTGAATGCTGATCTTCTTATGAAACCAAGGTCTAAAATTAGTCTCATATGGCTAAAAATAGTCTCATAACTGAAATCTTTCTCTTGGGGATTGGACAACAAGCTGCTTGAGTAATGATCAAAATCTTCAATTACCTCCATTTTAAAGGCTAGATTTAGACCACTGGCTGTTGCTCACAATTTTTCCTTCCATCTACTCATCTTTGAATAACTAATGTTTAAAACAAAAACTAAATAGAAAGTTTTGAGTTCTTACACAAATGCAGCTATACCCTTAGTAACTACAGTTAACAGTTCAGCAATATCTCACACTACCTGTCAATTTAATCATACATACTACTTACAACTTATAGTACAATTATTTACAACTAGTGATTCCTAAATTGTTGTTATTTTTAAAGGTATTTTGCTTGTCTGTTCTGAGGGCTAGTTATAAATGGCACCAGTAATGGAAAAGACAAATATTGTATCTATTTGCAGTATCATCATCTATTTGACTATTTGTTAACAACTTCACCTATTTTAATAATGTTTTTCATATCTCTTGAGAGAGCAATTCTCATACAAATATTTTATACAAAAAAAATGAGGTATCAAAAATGTAGAAGGAACTTTAACATGTGGATGGTACATGCTAGCTTCTTGGACATAGGCTACTCAACAGCAGAATTTCTTCAAAGTTTGTAACAACATTCATTAGCTGTCATCAAATCTTGGCACTGAAAAAAAGTTCAGGGTGCACGCTTGTTCTCTTTCCACTGATGGGTTTATTGTGTGGTCCATAGCAACAACCAGCTGAAACAAAATCTTGGTTATTCTGAACAAACATACTCCTAATTAAGTGTGTGGGACCTATGAATTAAACATTGTCCTGCAGTCTACATTTGTGAA
This sequence comes from Pedionomus torquatus, assembly GCA_013398155.1. NCBI lineage: Eukaryota > Metazoa > Chordata > Aves > Charadriiformes > Pedionomidae > Pedionomus > Pedionomus torquatus. The sequence goes on along the minus strand of VZRU01005488.1, from coordinate 101,514 downwards.
AGAAAAAAAATCTGCCTGATTTCTATTTTAAATCTACCCTCTTCCAGTTTAAAAATATTAGCCCTTGTCCTGTCACAACAGGCCCTGCTAAAAACTTTGTCCTTGTTTTTCTTCTAAGCCCTGTCTAACTAATGAAAGCCTGCAAAAAGTCTCTCTGGAGCCCTCTCTGAACAACTGGGCTGAAAAACCCCAACTTTCTCAGCCTGTCTTCATAAGAGAGGTGTTCCAGCCCTCTGAGCAATTCTGTGGCCCTCGTCCAGATCTGCTTCAAGAGGTCCATATCTTTCCTATGCTGAGGGCTGCACAGTACACCAGGTGAGGTGTCACCAGAGCAGAAGTGCGGAATCACACCCCTTGACCTGTTGGCCATGCTTGTTTTATTGCAGCCCAGTACACAGTTGGCTCTCTGAGCTGCAAGCACACATTGTCAGCACATGACCAGTTTTTCATCCATCAGTATGCATGAGTATTTCTTGTCAGGGCTGCTGTCAATCTCTTCATCCCCCAGCCAGTATTAATAGTGGTGGTTGATCTACCCAAGGTGGAGAACCCTGCACTCGGCCTTGTTGAACCTCATGAGGTTCACATCAGCCGATTTCTCAAGTCTCTCCAGGTCCCTCTGGATGGCATCCCATCCCTCAGGTATGTCAATAGCACCACTCAGCTTGGTGTTATCTGCAAAACTTGCTGAGGGTGCACTTGATCCCACTATCTTGGTAGATCATTGGTAAAGATATGTTATACACGGCTTGCTGAAGCTCCCGGGTCCCTTCCCACAGAGCTACTCCCAGACAGGCAGGCATCAGCCTGTGTGCCTGCAGTGGTGCCCCCCATGGGCAGCACTTTGCATTTGTCATCTGGAAGTTCAATAATTGTGTCCTCTCAAATGTCTTCCAAGTCATTGATGAAGTTGTTAAACAGGACAGATCACACCACAAGCATATGTTGATTGTTACCCCATTTACCTCTACCCTCTGAGCTAAATCATCTATGCAGTATTTTACCTCTTTTACCGCCTTGCTCTCCAGCTAGTACAGTGCAAATTTAGATAAAAAATTGTGGGACCTGCTGTTCAGAGCCCAGCTAAAACAATGGTGAATGATACCCACAGCTCTTCCCTCATCTACATACATCCATACTTTGCCCCTGGAACCAGGTACACATCACAATTTCTACAGATTGGTGAAACACTCATCACAGTCTTCCACTCTGGTGTCAAATATGGTCAGTTTGAAGCTCAGACAGTGTTTACAAAACCTGTGATAGGGAACAGGCAAATTTCAAGCTCACTGGAATAGATGATGTCTTAAAATAAAAACCAAGGAGTTTCATCTGTAGCTTCACAGCCCAGTAAGTCTGTGGGGGTTTTGTTGGTTGGTTTGATTGTTTTGTTTATCTGCTTTTTGTTTTGGATTCTTTTTTTTTTTTTTTTGCCATTGCTTGTAACAGGACATACCTTTGCATTAGTCTAATATGAGGCCTCAGAACTTGTCCTCAGTTTGTCCTCCAAACTCAGGCTTTGTCCAGATTTCTCTGTGCCTGTCTGGAGATCTGTTTTAGTCTGTAAGAGCAGTTATTTGATGGTTAATTCATTATTATTTTGGTTTAGCTTTTTTTTATTTTTAGATTTGTACAGTTGGGTGATGTCAGGGTTATTTAACTTCAGAAGTTAAATAAGATTCTTCTATGTAAAGAATAGCCTGTCTATGATATTGATAAAATGCAGCATGGAAGGAAACCAGCATGAGATGACAGCAGTGGCACACTGACAGAAGGTACAGTATGTTAGCAAACATAAAAAAGACCTCATGCCATAAAGATGTTCTCCAGTGAGGAGCCTCTCTCAGCAAAGGAGTTAGGATACTGAATAAAAACCCCTAGACTGAAGGCTTTTACCTAAGTGGAATGAGTATGACATTAGAGAGAGGAAATTCACTAGAAACTTCATGTACATCTCTTTAATTTTACATAATTTGAATTTGAAATGCTAATATCACTGTAAAAGAACTAATAATAATTATTTGATTACACTGGTAAGACTTTAATTCTACTAAGAATAAATTGTTTGGTTTACATTGCCATGAACATTTTTGGTTCACAAGATTTTGAGTATAGAAATTGATGAGAATTTGAACAATCTATACTATAAGTTGTATAGAATGAATTGGCAACACTTGCTTTTCTTTCCCAAAAAGCCTATCCTTTCCAGTAGGGTATACTTTTTTTCTTTTTAGCTGATGCAACTGAGCAAACAACTGTGTCTGTAATAGTATAGAGTTCCATTCAAATGCAAGACAAAATGGGAGAACCAAACGTCCTGGTTTTTGTCTCAGTGACTGAGAAGCAGATTGCTACATGTTGTCTATAGTTGTAAATAGGGTGTTGATCAGCTGGAGAAAAAAAAAAAAACAACAACAAAACAAACAACGAAAAGCATCCTTTCTTTAACCCTTTAGATTGCTATACTTTTTCTATTTTTCTCCCCATTTTAATACAGAGTGCATCTGCTGCTTAAGAATTAGATTCAAAATAAATCTCTGGCATATCCAAAAAGCAAGCTGAAATCATTCAAAGCTTTGTGGAAAATATACTGAGCTCTGAGAAAGAGGACTGTTGACTTCTTTGTACAACTCATTAAATAATAGGATGCATTCTAATTTAGATTCTGTAGGCAAGATGATAAGAAACAGTAGCTCTTGTAGTTTTTATTCATACTGGATATCAGAGGAATGTGCAGGCAGATGTTAATGGAGGATAACTGCCCTGCACAACCAATTAGAGTTATAGATTCTAATCACCAAACAATGTATCTGGATGTAAAGCTATTTATGTTAATGATGAAGCATCTTTCATTAGACAGGCATAACCCCATTAAGCCAGAATATTTTTTGCTTGTTTTCAAATTTTTTCAGCAGCACTGGCTACAGTTTCACCAGTCAAACGAGAACAGTCATTGAGCTATTGCAAAATTCATAATGCATTGATGCAGAAAAAAAAAATTATAATCCATGCAGTCAATATGTTACTGCAAAACTTATTTTTGATAAGTTTAGGGGTATGATCAAAATTTTATTTAATGAAGGATACTTAAAGTTTCAAAATATGCCTCTGTAGAATGAGTAGCTTTAATTTTTACACACAAGTGAATCCGGTCACCAAGGGCTTTTCTGTAAGTTTCAATAGGACAATATATTACAGAATCATAGAAAGATATTCTTCCACATTCTTTACAAAAATAAGATATCTGTTTGCATATCATATAATCTTTTGTGGTTTTGCACCATAATCTCCTTCTTGCAGATTTTCATACTGCTCCATATAAGCACTTTTAGATGAAGACTTCTGTTTGGGTTTTTTGTTTGTTTGTTTGTTTTGGTTTTTTTTAATTATTATTTCTTATTCTACCATTTCATGAAATCAGTGAGATGAACTTGGCAAGACATACGTACAAAGCACATGTGTGCAAACTATGCATCACAGAATATCTCCTTTCAGGAAATTTGCAATTGGCTGCAAGTTATAAAACCATACTCAAAAGGAAAGAGAGAAAATTTATTGCATTCTCTAAAAGTTTTTTAACCTGTTGAAACTTTAAAAATACATTGATAAAAGCATATTTTCCCTGAAGATTGTGAATTTGAGATTATATCTAAGAAAAAAAAAAGGAAAATATAAAAGGAAAATAAGGCAATAGGAGGGGGAAATGATGGAATGGAAGAGAATAAAAGGAGGACTAACTAGAGACTATATGAGACTGGAAGAAGCTGTGCAATTATATGAGAAACACAGGGATTGGAACACAGGATCAGAGCTTTGCAGGGGCAGGGGAAAGATTAAATAAACCACAGAAATGTGACATCAATAAGAACTTAATTTAAGACAGAATGTCATGAGAATATCTGAAGAGAAAATTCTAAGGAATAATACAGAAATAAGGATTATTATGGAGAAGGGGTTGAGAAAGGGTGAGGAAAGTTAAATGTCATTTTTATTAAATGAAATAAAGAAGTACACAAATAAAAATGGTAAAAATGGCGAGAAATGAGAATGGTATAGGGACAGAAAATGCTTATTTAAGAAAATTTGTGGCAAATAAAAAAGAAATAGAACATAAAATGCTATATTACAGATCTCCTTAATCATACTTCATTTTTCCCTGTTTCTAATAATGTTTTTGATGCAAGTGTTAGGGAAAAAATTATAGCAGTAGCAATGATTTACACCAGGCAATGTCCTTGTTGCTGTTGAATATATATTTATAAAAGTCACCCATTAAAGTAAGTAATATTTTATTTCATTTCCTTATTTACAGCATGGGAAAGACTTGACATCTCATCTTCCATTTATATATTAAAAAAGAAAAAAAAAGGAAAAAAAAGATTCTTGCTGGTTCTGATCAATCAGCACTTAAACACGAATCATGAACTCTGGCAACATTCTTAGCAGTTTAGACATTGCAGAACTGCAGATGACATTGGGTTTTCAGTTAGAGTGGATTCCCTAGATTGCTAGGCTTCCATGAGGAAGTCATTGCCCCAGTATATCTCTCCCTAGCACAGATGCAACCTGAAAGACTTTGGTCCCTGTTTTCTGACAACTGAATGAGACAGTCTTTTTTTCCCCATTTCAGCCATGTCCTCCTTCAGTTACTGATCCTTCCCTGACAGTTTTAATAGATCCTACTTCTTCCTTCATAGTAACTTCCTCAGGTGTTTTTCCTTTTTTTTCTATGGAGTGAATTTTTTTTTTCTACCTGAGGATGGAGTAAGGATTCCTAGCCACTGTCTACTTCATAGCAAATGATAACAATAGCCATAAGTTCTAGAAAACTTGTCACATCTGGGGAAAGTGATATTTACTGCATGCTTGCAATCCTCCCCAGGGGAGCTGGTCAATGAAGGAGATAGGTGATGATAAGTCAATGGAAGATGAATGAATCATAGGGCTGAAATCCCAGACTGTACCCCAGAAAGAGAAATAGGGCTCAGGCACATCTATAGAAGCAGAAATCTCGAGCTTCCACTTTCTCTGGGAGGGAGAGGATAAAGCAGGAGTTGGTAGCAAAAATGTTAGCTAAGCAGAAGTGTTTGATATCTTGCCCACATACAAACTACTCCAAAAGAATAGGGTCAAGAATTCACACGTAGGAGAGGAGAATGAGGCTCTTAGAGACCTTGTTTCTCTCTTTTCATGCCATCAACTATGCTGCCACTAATACATGACATTATTTCCAGCTTCCTCAAATTCCTCTGGATTTTGTTCTCTCCAGTTACGCCTCTAACTTTTCTCTCTTTCCCTATTATACATCACACAGAGATAACAGTTTATCTCTGTTATCATTCTAATACTAATTGTTAAACTCATTTTTTCTCTAAATATTTCCAATTTTTTTGCAAGAAGTTGTAGCAGATTCTCAATGGGTTAATTGTACAGAAGGCAAAATCATTTAGGGTAAATTTACTTTCTGCTAGGATGTATGCTTATGCTGTGAGAACTGAAGCTATTTGATAATCAAAAGGTTAATTGCCACTGAAGCTATCTTACATCATCTACATAGATTTATATTCACAGAAGATATCTTTTTTACACATCTTCTTCTAAACTTTATTAAATATGATTTTAATCTTTAAGATCCTTGACCAATGTACCAGTAATAATTGGCCTAATACAGAACCACTATGAAGGACAAGAAAAAAGTCTCACTGATATGCAACATTTTTCAGCAAGCCATTGAATAAGAGCTTTGAGCCATGCTGAGTATGAAATCTGTAGATAAGCTTGATTAGTCTTCAGTTTTTAAGATGCTCTTATAATGTCAATAAATCAGAACAAAATTTCACGCAAGAGAATGACTAACAGTATTTTGCTGTCACATTAAAGTGCAAAGACATCTAAAAGCATAGCCATGGGGTTGAGATTGTAATTAGTTATGAAGGTTGTAAAATTAATGTAAATCCTGTTTGCCCTTTCAAGCTCAACAATTAAAACTGGCAACAGCATTAGCATTCTCATTAAATTCTGAATAAACAAAAATCACCCAAGCTCCTGTAGAAACTTGACCAGAAACAAGCTACAGTTATCAATAACAGTAATGGAACTAGAAAAAAAGGAAATCTGAATGATTTTTAAGGAAAATCACAGAATCACCTAGGTTGGAAGGGACCTCTTAAGATCATCTAGTCCAACCAATGGGGGAAAAAGAAAAAATAAAAAAAAAACCAACAACCATAAACAACACACCACACCCCCCAACACTAAGCCATATTCTTGAGCACCAAGTCAACTTCTCTCCTGAATACCTCCAGGGATGGTGCCTCAACCACACCCCTGGGCAGCCCATTCCAATACCTGATAACCCTTTCAGTAAAGAAATATTTCCTAATATCTAACCTGAACTTGCCCTGGCGTAACTTGAAGCCATTACCCCTTGTCCTATCATCTGTAACTTGGGAGAAGAGACCAACC
>VZRU01005488.1:48508-89663 GCA_013398155.1 Pedionomus torquatus | reverse complement strand
TAATATTTTCATTAAAGTAGTTTAGTTTTTTTCTAAACTCTTGAATCACTTTAATTCCTTCCCCTCCTTTCTCTTACCCAAAGGGGGTTGGGGGGGGACATCTGTCAATCAGGTTTTGGTAAATTTGGCTGAAACCACGACAGCATCTTTTTCTAGTAGCAGATTTTATTCTATTGAAAAAGTCATACCAAAGATAAATGAAGGATTTTACAGTCAAGAAAGGGTGTTCATTGTATGATTTCTTTTTTGTATCTCACCTAAATGAAAGTCTATATACTCATAGTCCCTGTTTAGCAGCTCAACTTTTTTGGTGGGCTTTAGTTCCAGTCATGGCACAGCATCAAAGCTATTATAGCAACCAATCCTTTAGATTAGCGAAGAATTCTGTATTGCAGATCTACACTAGAAATTAATGTGTTTATATGTATTTTCTTACACTGAAGATCACAGATACTCAACCATTATTGATGTCAGTTTCAAACCTCCTCCAACATTTACTTTGGCATCATTTATGGAGTATATATCCTTACAAGAATTTTAAAAGGAAATACAGATCCTGAAAATCCATGGCTACCTACGGTTTACTTGAAAAAAATGTAAGGAACTACCAGTGATTGACTGCCACATTGTATTTTGCATTTTGGCAGAATGCAGGGATCTGTAGATGGGAGGATATACCAAGCAGAAATTATTCATGAATCTAAACCAGAAAAACATGATATTATTAATTACTCAGCCGCAAGATGTATAAAGAACTATAGAAAAACAAAGACAATCTGTATTAACATCTGATTACAGCAATAGTCTTCTGTAAGTATGTAGCCAAGTATAAAGCAAATTTAAATTAAAAATGTTTTGTGGTCAGTGCCTGTAGGAAGTATAAAATGAAGCAAATTATAAATATCAATAAGGTGTCATAAACAAACATAGTCCTGTGGCCCAGAGTAGTATCTTCCATGCAAAAGTCACAAAAAGTATTAATATTGTGAAATTATGGCAATATCCCTATTTCGTGAACTGGTAACGGATGCATGGATGCTGTGACCAAAAATAGCTTATTAATATATGGGTTATTAAAAACTAATACAAAAGATGTGACTTCTGCAATTGCTTTGTGTGGTATAATACATTACTGTGAGTATATTTACTTTATATTTAGGGTACTGTAGCTGGTTCTTCAGGTTTGTTCTTTATTCTGGAAAGCTAGCACCAAAAATTATGCATATATGATCTCGGCATACATCCTCGTGGTTTTCAGCTGCTGGAAAAGTAGCATCTTTCTCATGGGCAGACACCATCTACTGTTGGATAAGCGTAAAGGACATAGAAATATTAAAGATTCTCTGACTCAAATTTATAAAAATGAAAGTAAGAGTATTAAAGAGAAGGATACTGCTTTGTAACTGTGTATTTCTGATCTTCTGATCCTATACACTTTTTCATTAAGGAAATAGAGTTTCATCTTGTCTTTAGAGTTTCATGTGAAGTAAGCACCTTGGAGATAACGTCAGTAGAAACAAAACTTACTTCAGAGCTACCAGACACAGCTTCACTGTTCTACACACTCTATACTCATGAACTACATTCATTTCAGGTGATCTTTAACTGCATGTGTTAATTTGCTCCACATTTGTATTGTCCTTATCATTTTACTTTTAATTAAATGATCTTGAAATTATAGCTTACATAATTACATGAAGTAAATTCTAGCAAAGGTATTTTAAATCCTCATTTATCTGCCTAGTCATAAGAGACAATTTATCAATAAAATTTGGTCTTGGGATACAAAAATTTGGAATAATATGAAGAAATATGGCATTAATGTAAAAAATGTTTTAGTTATTTTGATAAATTACACTAAAAGAGAGAGGGAGACAAAGAATTACATCCAAACACACACAAAAAAAATAGCAGTTATATGTTTTGGAAAATTTCAGCCAGAACAAAACAGTTCCAAACTTTGACACTTCTAAAATGAAAAATAAATTGCAACTGTTTAAATTGCTGTAGGACTTCATAAATAAAGCTGAGAGTATATTATCTAGAGTATCTAAATGGAGATGGAAAAGCTCAGTAAGAAAGATGCAGAAGACCTCACTCATGTAGCATAAGGTCTCTGAATGTTCTGTTTTAATTTACAATTACATGTATCTCTGCTGGGATTCCTCTAAAGATTTCAAAAAAGACCCTAGAAGTAACCTCATGACTCATGTACATGACTCTGCTGGAGGAAAAACCTTTTATTTTACACCAGACTTTTCACCTGGTATAAAAGATCAAAACAGTTGAGAATGTGTCTCAAGTGACAAAAATCAACAACAACAACAACAAAAGAGCAGTATTAAGTGTACATCGTCCACAGGATCACTGAGGAGAGCTACAAAAGGGAAATTTTGTAGGCCCTTCTGAAGGAAGAAAATGTCTGTGGAAGGTCTGCACACACAGGCTCTTTTTCATAGGGGCATTATTTCAAATTTCTTGCAGAGCATCTTTCTGTTTAGTTTCATACTAGTATAGTCTCTATATACTTCTTTCAATATACGTTCACCTCCCTGTGACATTTTAACTTCCTGATATTTTTGAAAATAACTGTTCCTCAAGCCATTGTTACCGTTTCTGCCTCTGTGCAGCTATTCCAATGTGCAGTACTTTGCACTTGTGTCTCTCAAAATTCATCCTCTTGTTCTAGGCCATTTCGTAAATTGTCCTCATCACTTTGAATTCTAATGTCCCCCATATTGCAGCTTTCTCCAGGTTCATTTCAACTTCAAATTTAGTAAGCATACTTTATATTTAATTTATATTTTACCCCAGCCATTAACACTAACAAGGAAAACCACGTGTCCAGAGTGATGGTTTTCTTTGAAAATGAATTTGACATAGCCTTCTCTTTTGACAGGAAATCCTATAACTCTCTGAAAATGTGGTTTTTTTTCCTACAACTATTGTATCTGTGCTATAATGCCAATCAAGAGAAAATGTCCTTTCTTTAAGAATGTCATCTGAGACACTTTCAGAAGCACTACTTAGGGTCAAGAGTTGTGATACGTGCTGCTTTTCTTCTCTCACAAAGCTTTTTTAATGGATAACAAGATGTTCTTAGCAAACACGTGTTGGCAGTTACTTGCTACTTTTCAGGTTCTTACAAATAGTTTCAATACTTTTTATATTTCAAGACATTTTCATTTAACAGATTGAGCTGTAAATCCTTGAGTTTTCTTTCTGTCCCACCCCATTCTTTTTTTTTTTCTTCTTCCTTTTTTTTTTCTTTTAACTTTTTTTTCTGTTTTTTTTTCCTTTCTTTTATTTTTTCTTCATTTTTTTTTCCTATTAAGGTAAGCAACGGATTTACATATTCTTAACAGCATGTAATTTCCTTGTGTTTGAAAATAATTGCTATTATTAGGCAATCTAAGGACATGTGACTAATTTAACACTTTTTAAGTTTTATATTTGGTTTTCTACAAAGGATGAGGTTTGAGATCTAGACTGTAGAGAAAAATAGATTGAGCTGAAATTCTCTAAAGTAATAATTAAAAGAGTTTTGAAACTTATTTTATTGGTGGAAAATATGTTGGCTGTTCTAAGATAGAACTGAATTAAGGAGAGTTGACAGATCTTTAAGGATATGAAAACAAATTATTCTACTACAAATGAAGGGTAAGTGCAGAAGACCAGCCCTGGTGAATTGCAAGCTTGTCATTTACCTTGACTAAAGCAGATGAATAAATTGTAAACAATTTGTCATACAGAGAAAAGAAAAAAAAAAAAAAAAAAACAACATTGCCACAAAGGAGGACCCAGGGAACTACAGGCTAATTAGTTTCGTCTCTGTCCCTGGGAAGGTAATTGAGTAACTTGCGCTGAATGTCATCATACTGAAGAACATACTGAAGAACAGGAAATTATTGGAAGTGGTCAACATGGATTTACCAAGGGTAGATCATGCTTGACCAATCTGATAGCCTAAGATGATGTTATAACTGGATGTCTGGATGATGGGAAAGCAGCAGATGTCATCTACCTTGACTTCAGCGAGGCTTTTGACACTGTCTCCCATAATGTCTTCATTAGGAACTGAAGGAAGTGTGGACTCGACAAGGGAGCAGTGAGGTGGATTGAGAACTGGTTGTGTGACAGGACTCAGAGGGTTGTAATTAATGGAGCAGGGTCAAGCCGGAGGCCTGTCACCAGTGGTGACCCTCAAAGGTCAGTACTAGGTTTGGTCTTGTTCCACATTTCATCAATGACCTGGACAAGGGAACAGAGTGTATCCTTACCAAGTTCGCTGATGATACCAAACTGAGAGGGCTGGCTGACACTTCAGAGGGCTGTGCCAACATCCAGCATGACCCGGACAGCCTGGAGGGCTGGGCAGAAAAGAACCTAATAAGGTTTAACAAGGGCAAGTGCAGGGTCCTGCACCTGGGGAGGAAGAATGCCAGACACGAATATAGGTTAGGGGTGGGCCTGCTGGAAAGCACTTCTGAGAAGAAGGATCTGGAAGTCCTGGTAGATAGTAAACTCTCCATGAGCCAGCAATGTGCCCTTGTCACCAAGAGGGCCAATGGAATCCTGGGCTGCATAGGGAAGAGTGTGGCGAGTAGGTCAAGGGAGGTCATTCTCCCCCTCTACTCTGCATCCAGTTCTGGGCTCCCCAGTTCAAGAGGGACGGGGAACTACTGGAGAGAGTCCAGCATAGGGCAACAAAGATGATTAAGGGATTGGAGCATCTCTGTATGAGGGAAAGCAGAGAGAGCTGGAGAGAGCTTTAGCCTGGAGAAGAGAAGGTTGAGGGGAGACCTTATTAATGCTTATAAGTATCTGCAGGGTGAGTCAAAGGAGGATGGAGATGGACCCTTTTCAGTGGTTCCCAGTGATAAGACGAGGGGCACAGGAACACAGGAAGTTCCATTCAAATATGAGAAAAAGCTTCTGTGCGGTGCGGGTGACAGAGCACTATAACAGGCTGCCCAGGGAGATTGTGGAGTCCCCTTCTCTGGAGAGCTTCAAGCCCTGCCTGGATACCATCCTGAGTAATGTGTTCCAGGCAATCCTGCTTTGGCAGGAGAGTCAGACTAGATGATCTGTAGAGCCCCTTCCAACTCTGACAATTCTGTGATTCTGTGAAACAAATATAAAAGGAATAGTACAGTTCTTGCAAAGACAAAATCAGAAAGGTTAGGCTATAAAATGGGAAGCAACTTGCAAGAAGATATAAGGGAAAGCACTTAGAACTGAGCCAAGCTTGATGCCAATAAAACATAGACCTTTATAATAATACTCAAGTCATGCAATCTTTTCTGCTGAGGTAATCAAAACATAATCTTAATCTTGAATTCAAATATACAGATCAAAACCATATCTTGCAAGACACGAGACTGACATCATAAATGGTGACTCATAGAAGTTAACTAAAATCCCAAGTAACTATTTTTTAATATTCATAATAGGTTTGTCAGTACTAAGGAGATTCTATTTGTGCTTGAAACTCTACAATTATTATTATCAAATTATTCTCTTGCTTGTAATGAGGCTACAGTTTTCAGTGAAAGGGATAAGTGAAGTGCTGAATAGTTGTTTTCAACATGTTCACTGCTGATGAAAATCAGTCTTGACAATCTTTGGATGGGCTTCTACTTGCAGAAAAAAAGGTAATGAACAAGCATAGCAAGTCTGGTCTCAAGATTGAGATTGAACATCAAGTGTCAACAGAGGTCACTCTGCATCATGGAGGACTCCATTTGCCTGTAGATGCCCCGAAGTGTCGTATACCATTGATACATCTTTAAGCATCTCCATCCAATGGACATGCCTAGATAGATTGCTTTTGGGCTTCTTACAGCATTGGTTTTGTGCTGCCTGCAACACACAAAAAAGAGGTGAAAGATCTGGTTGCATCTCCCAGATTCTTCCCCCATCCCTCTGCCTGTGACTACTTGGTAAGAGCTGTTTTGATGCATACAGAGAGCAAATCATCTGTATTTTTAAGTTCCTCATTGTTTTAGTGAGAATATCTAGTTTATCTTGTTGCCTTAAAAACTTGAATTTTATTTTAATCTGCCTTCATTTCAAAAGGAATACAGCTTCTGGGTAGCACCTGTCTTCTTATTTTTGAAGCTACTTGTTGACTGCAATTGTTTTTNAGGAGGACCCAGGGAACTACAGGCTAATTAGTTTCGTCTCTGTCCCTGGGAAGGTAATTGAGTAACTTGCGCTGAATGTCATCATACTGAAGAACATACTGAAGAACAGGAAATTATTGGAAGTGGTCAACATGGATTTACCAAGGGTAGATCATGCTTGACCAATCTGATAGCCTAAGATGATGTTATAACTGGATGTCTGGATGATGGGAAAGCAGCAGATGTCATCTACCTTGACTTCAGCGAGGCTTTTGACACTGTCTCCCATAATGTCTTCATTAGGAACTGAAGGAAGTGTGGACTCGACAAGGGAGCAGTGAGGTGGATTGAGAACTGGTTGTGTGACAGGACTCAGAGGGTTGTAATTAATGGAGCAGGGTCAAGCCGGAGGCCTGTCACCAGTGGTGACCCTCAAAGGTCAGTACTAGGTTTGGTCTTGTTCCACATTTCATCAATGACCTGGACAAGGGAACAGAGTGTATCCTTACCAAGTTCGCTGATGATACCAAACTGAGAGGGCTGGCTGACACTTCAGAGGGCTGTGCCAACATCCAGCATGACCCGGACAGCCTGGAGGGCTGGGCAGAAAAGAACCTAATAAGGTTTAACAAGGGCAAGTGCAGGGTCCTGCACCTGGGGAGGAAGAATGCCAGACACGAATATAGGTTAGGGGTGGGCCTGCTGGAAAGCACTTCTGAGAAGAAGGATCTGGAAGTCCTGGTAGATAGTAAACTCTCCATGAGCCAGCAATGTGCCCTTGTCACCAAGAGGGCCAATGGAATCCTGGGCTGCATAGGGAAGAGTGTGGCGAGTAGGTCAAGGGAGGTCATTCTCCCCCTCTACTCTGCATGCAGTTCTGGGCTCCCCAGTTCAAGAGGGACGGGGAACTACTGGAGAGAGTCCAGCATAGGGCAACAAAGATGATTAAGGGATTGGAGCATCTCTGTATGAGGGAAAGCAGAGAGAGCTGGAGAGAGCTTTAGCCTGGAGAAGAGAAGGTTGAGGGGAGACCTTATTAATGCTTATAAGTATCTGCAGGGTGAGTCGAAGGAGGATGGAGATGGACCCTTTTCAGTGGTTCCCAGTGATAAGACGAGGGGCACAGGAACACAGGAAGTTCCATTCAAATATGAGAAAAAGCTTCTGTGCGGTGCGGGTGACAGAGCACTATAACAGGCTGCCCAGGGAGATTGTGGAGTCCCCTTCTCTGGAGACCTTCAAGCCCTGCCTGGATACCATCCTGAGTAATGTGTTCCAGGCAATCCTGCTTTGGCAGGAGAGTCAGACTAGATGATCTGTAGAGCCCCTTCCAACTCTGACAATTCTGTGATTCTGTGAAACAAATATAAAAGGAATAGTACAGTTCTTGCAAAGACAAAATCAGAAAGGTTAGGCTATAAAATGGGAAGCAACTTGCAAGAAGATATAAGGGAAAGCACTTAGAACTGAGCCAAGCTTGATGCCAATAAAACATAGACCTTTATAATAATACTCAAGTCATGCAATCTTTTCTGCTGAGGTAATCAAAACATAATCTTAATCTTGAATTCAAATATACAGATCAAAACCATATCTTGCAAGACACGAGACTGACATCATAAATGGTGACTCATAGAAGTTAACTAAAATCCCAAGTAACTATTTTTTAATATTCATAATAGGTTTGTCAGTACTAAGGAGATTCCATTTGTGCTTGAAACTCTAAAATTATTATTATCAAAGTTATTCTCTTGCTTGTAATGAGGCTACAGTTTTCAGTGAAAGGGATAAGTGAAGTGCTGAATAGTTGTTTTCAACATGTTCACTGCTGATGAAAATCAGTCTTGACAATCTTTGGATGGGCTTCTACTTGCAGAAAAAAAGGTAATGAACAAGCATAGCAAGTCTGGTCTCAAGATTGAGATTGAACATCAAGTGTCAACAGAGGTCACTCTGCATCATGGAGGACTCCATTTGCCTGTAGATGCCCCGAAGTGTCGTATACCATTGATACATCTTTAAGCATCTCCATCCAATGGACATGCCTAGATAGATTGCTTTTGGGCTTCTTACAGCATTGGTTTTGTGCTGCCTGCAACACACAAAAAAGAGGTGAAAGATCAGGTTGCATCTCCCAGATTCTTCCCCCATCCCTCTGCCTGTGACTACTTGGTAAGAGCTGTTTTGATGCATACAGAGAGCAAATCATCTGTATTTTTAAGTTCCTCATTGTTTTAGTGAGAATATCTAGTTTATCTTGTTGCCTTAAAAACTTGAATTTTATTTTAATCTGCCTTCATTTCAAAAGGAATACAGCTTCTGGGTAGCACCTGTCTTCTTATTTTTGAAGCTACTTGTTGACTGCAATTGTTTTTCTACTGAATACACAAATCTATAAAGCTTCTACACATATCAGAACTGGAAAATGGATAGAAGAGGAAAAAAAACCCAACCAACAACCACGGCTAGTTCCGATTCTGGTTGAAAGGAAGCCATAACTAAACTTTTTATCCATGGTGATAGGATCCGAGTAATCAACATAGGTATATATACCTGACTGTAATACATGTGACGCTCCCCTGGCAGATTGCAGACAATGCAGAGGAGAGCGGAGGACACCGTAGTGATGATGAGTGTTAGGAACATACTAGGACTGAGAGCGCTGTAGCAATGGGAAAATAAAAGATGGGAATTTACAAATCCATACTGAGCTGAACTTCATACTTCTACCACTCATAAATGAATTGGGTGTTTGTCACCTTTTAGGAGCATTGAGAAGATGCTCCTAAAAGTAACCATCTTCTATTGTTCCCGATAAGTTACCACCATTAGATTTAAATAAGCCAGAATCCGTATACTGTTTTTTGATGGTGAGACATACACAGAGAGAACTTACTTCAAATTTTAAAATGAAACTCAAATGCATTTTAAGCAGGTTTCCCTGAAAAAAAAAAACATGTTGAATAGCACATGCTACTGTGATTGTCTTTAACTGCCTTACAAATTATATTTTGAAGACAATTTCTGATACATAGATACAACTAGTCTCTGTGATTTACATAAAATCTTGACCAAGTTATTCATATGAGTAAATCCTGTACTAGCTACATAGTTCTAATGTTCAGTGGTGGACTCTGCTAGAAAAAGGAGATGTGAGAACAAAATCTGCATAGAGAACATGCTAGAATGATACATTGAAACATGAAATGAACAAAGTCAGTGAAGTAACAATATAATTAAATACCTTTTCAAATAAGTGGCATGGCTCCTAAAAAATGGAAATTGGTGCTTTGACCTGCAGTATTCAGACATAATGCTGCTGTGCTAGCAGTAGAGCTATGTACAATTTGTCTTATAAAATCTTCTGTCTCTGGCTTTGTTGAAAAGGTGAATTTTTATTCAGTTGTCCTTAAACTCTAAACTGGCTCAAATAATATGAGGGCAGGGTTATATTATCTATACAAAGTTTCTAGGCCAAGGATTTCCAACTTGGGAAACAGGAGGACAACAGAAAACAAACACAGTACTGAACTTCTGCCACAGCTTTGTACACCCCACTTATGGGTGAACTCAGGCTGTTGCTCTGAGCCTTGGCAACTCTGGAGAGTGTCAGGCTCATAGCAGTGGCTCTGTGAAGGCCCTGCAGAGGTCACCATGCCCCCTATCTCAATTTCTTCATTGTTACAGAAAAAAAAGCTTAGATTGTACATTTTTCTTATTTTTTTTACTATCATCTTCTGCTAATGGAAAATAAAAATGATACTTCATTGAAATTAATTGCTTTAAAATTAAATAGAAAAATGCCTAAATTCTTCCAACTTATCACTGGGAGTGTTTAGATAAATAAAAATAAAAATTCTGTGAGTTTTTACCAAGCATTTGAAAAATCTTTACCAGTTACAGACTACTGATTCTCCATGTGCTACAAATTGCAATGAAAGTTATATTACTGGTTTATAAGTGAAACCTGCCAATATTCTCAAGAGAGACTTAACTTTGAAAATATTGGGAACAACATCTCTCAATTATGCAGTCAGAGCAAGAGGCAGAGTATTATCAGCCTTTGAACTAGAAGTAGATCACACACACTGCAGTTCAGAAATATAGTCAGTTTCTTCAGGTTCAACCTTTAGCATGATCTGGAGATCTGTTGCAAAATACAACTTAACAAACACCAAAAGAAAAGTGTAGGAATACTCCACAGCACCCTAGTTTTCCCTTTTGCTTTGCTCTCTTTCCTAAAGAAGTGTTCACTGCCTTCTGCTTGGCAAAAAGTTGTATGCCCTATCCACCAATTTAAGCCCCAAGAAAACACCCCAAAACCAAAGGAAAAAACAGACTAAGAAAGATTTTTTCCCCATGTCTTACATACAGTTATCCCTGCAATCCTTTTAGAAGGTAACCATACTTTTGTCTCTTCAGTTTAAAGTTCTTCTACATTGCTGCCCTCCTGCTTCTCCTCTTGATCCTTGAGCACCAGAGAGTTAGCATGTTTGATCGTAACAGCACTCAGTAATTTTCTTATTTGCCTTCATTTCTGTTAAATCTACAAACAGATTTTTGTTCATCTATTGATACCTTCTACATCTTCTGACACATTCCTCCTGAAGACCTGAACTTCAATGCTACTATAGAATGTAAAGGAAACCCAAGGAAAAAAATTGTTCCTAAGTTTGAACAGTAATTCAAAACACATCTTTGAATGATTAAGATAAAAATGAAAACTGTCCAACAAGGAAAACTGAAGAACAGGTCTCTGAATTCCATGAAACTGTTGCCTTGGAACCATACCTTGGTTTAAAGGAAACAGATCCTTACATTAATAGATTGAGGTAAAACTTGCAAAAAGGTTCTATTATGTCAGCTATCTGAATTATGAAGCATTTCAAATATATTAAAACACGGGAAAAATGTACTTCGCTGAAATTATGGTTGAACAAAAAGTCTAAAAATTGGTATGGTGTTAAATTCTTCAGATAAAATTTTATTCCAACTTAAAGTCATATGGAATGTTGGAATAACTCCTTCTGTACTTAGGAAAAAAAAAAAAAAAAAACAAACAAACAAAAAAAAAAACAACCAAAACCTCTTTATGTCCCAGGTCTAATACTCGTGATACTACCTCCTTTAATAAATCAACTATACATCCTCAATACAAGCTAAAAGTTACACAATCTTTTGGAAGAGAATCATTACCAAAAATATATTGCTACATATATTGCTTTTTGTTCATGCACAACAAAGTCAATTTTAAAGGATGATAGAATAAAAAAATTGGATTGTTTTCATCATTCTACTTAATAATAGATTACTTTTTAATGGTCAAATAAATTTACTGTCTTTTCAAAGATTATCAAGGCTTCCAGGAAAAAAGAAGTGCCATGACCTAACAAATTCCTTGCTTACATTCTATGTGCTTCATGTCAGTCTCAGAATAGCTACATTTTATACCATTAGCTCTTTAAATAGAGGAAGGAGCTGGTCACTTCATAATTAATGATAAGCTCCCATTTCAAGACTCAAGGCCTATTGAATTTATCAATGCAGAAACACTTAAGAAAGTTAATCTGAATTAACTTTTTCAGTGGATTAATTAAAACTAATTAAACCCCCGTATTGATCCTTTTATTCAAATTTACAGTGACTTTAATTGAATGTAGTCCACTTCAGCCTTCACATTCAATTAAGCTAAATTAAATTTGGGACACTTTAATTTGAAATATATGTGTACATTGGGATTAATGCATTGTAACTTTACACAGGACTACACAAACTGAAAAAAATACCCTACACTGAATCATATACTTCATAACAGCTGCCTATGCTCACATTCTTTCTCCATAAAACTTTAAATCTAAGGTAACGTTCTTGCCTTGCAAAAAGATAGGGGAAACTGATTGTTTGCTCATATCTTTCTTTGACATGTTGGGTATGTCCTTATTTCCCCATCCAACTGATTTGAACAAGGTTTCCTGGTGCAATTAAGTCTGAAAGAGCTTAATAAGAAACTGACTTCCAAACCCATAACAATAAGGATATTTTAGAATTTATCTTTTTTAATATGTTTTATCTTATTGTTTCTTACATGCATGAACATATCATGTTTTACAAAATACTTTCAAAAAAATTAGTCTCATCTTAAAAATCAGTTTTGATGGAAAAACATTGTTAATCACTCCTGAGCATGGCAATGACAGTGCTTGTTCCCTTTTTTGAGCAGTGAATGAAAAGAATCTCAGAAATGCATTAGTAAATTGACCTTACTGGACTTGCTTTGTAGAGAAATTCCTCTGTTAAGCAAGAAATATGAAATCTCAAAATATCGCCCTGCCTGGATACCATCGTTTAAAAAAAAAAAAAAAAGGGCTTTGAGAAACCTGCTCTAGTGAGAGGTGTCCCTGCCCACGGCAAGGGGGTTGGAACTCAGTGATCTTTAAGGTCCCTTCTAGCTCTAACCACTCTATGAGTCTATGATCTTGAAGTGTTTCCACTTATTGGAGAAAACAGCTAACTTAACGTTGCTGAGTTTTGAGAGTGGATGCAGCAAATGATGTATGAGAATTGTTAAATCCTCATTGAACAAACACTGAAAGCTTACATACACACAGCTAACATGAGACATGCTCTATCAAAATACACACATTATCTCAGCCATAAGATGCTCTTTATGTCTCTAATTATTAGATGCAGATGATTAAGAGTAAGCTTAAAGCATATAACTTTTTGTGATATTAATCTGCTGCTTGTTCCAGCTTTTATACTGCTTTCTTTTGTGCAAGCCTTTCAAGTTTCTTGTTTTCAAACAAATGTGGTCAGCTAAAAATTGTCCTGCTCTTCAAAACTTATTATTGTATTTTAATTTCTTCCATATAATTATGCTTTGCTGCTGTTGATTACAGCAGCAAATGATTTACCTGTGAATTAAGTCTGACCCAATAGTGACTGATTATGTGAATAGAGTTGTCATGCACATTAATGGAATGATTTTCCTGAGAATAATATTTGGTCAGACATCTGATTTGGTCAGACAGCTTTAGGCTTCGAATAGAAGCTGTCCTTTGCAGCATCAGGATGACAGTCATGCAGTGTAACTTTCATGTGACAAATGTAGACTTCTGCATTTCAGCCAAAGCTTCTGTGTAGATGCAAGAAGTTCATTGCTGTAAAATGTTATTTTTCTATGCAGTTATTTGACTTTCACAAACCTTAGAAATTAAATTGTCATGATTTCTAATAAAACAGCTAATGTGAGATTATAAACTGTGCATAAAAATAGGACAGCAATATTTGTCTTTCAGTACTTCATGCAGCATAATGAATTACTGAAATATGATGCTCAAGAAACAACTAATTTCATATATTTCTATAATAACTTTGTTCATATAGTATTGCAAGAAATTTCATGCAAAACAAAAGCAAAACCTAATATTAAAAAGCTAATGTTACAGCACTGTCATAACTAATACACTGCACCAGGAATTTTCAAAGTGTAAAGCAAGACTATCTGTATCTTAGATCAAACAACCAATAGGGTTTTTTTTATGTTGATAATTTGTGAATGAGACTTAAAATAAGTACATATGTACTGGGTCACAGGACACAAAGCAGAAGGAGATTGGTGAGTACTTTCCAAATTTTTGTGCTGCTGAGACTCAAGATCTCTGCATGGATTCTTAATCAAAATGATTCAAAAATTATATGTTTAGGTAATTTCTAGTCCAGTTTTTGCTAATGGTTTATTTCCATTCTTTTTCTTACCCCTACACAGAAGAAGGCATTTGTGCCAAGGGTTAGATGGAAGAAAGAAAATAAAACCACGTAGGGTCAGTACCTCATGGGAAGGGGAAGCAATTTGTTTTCATTAATAAAAATTCAATAGCAAAAGTCTGCCTCACAGACATGATCAAAGGAAAAGAAAAATCACAACATAAATTTTTGTCTTACATTGGTTATTCAACAGGCCACAAAGACAGTTCAGTGCTACCTTCTAAATAATCCTATTAGAGACAGATGAGGAAAACAAAGGTTTCTGAAGGAGGAAAATGACTCCTTTAAAACAAGTAAGAACCAAGGAATTGTGTTTGTCTGACATTAACACTGAGACTGTTACAAATCAAATAAAAATACTGACATGTAAAGCTGTAAAGGTTCAAGTGGAAAGCAGATTTCTGAATGTGATCTCAAAAAAGAAAGAAAAATCAAAAAAGGTCTTTAATTGTGGTAATGAATTTGGAACAGAGAACTGAAATGTCATCTGGAAGTAATCACCTATAAGGTGACAGCATTTAAACTTGAGAGGATGCCAATACTGTTGGAATGTAATAAATATTGCACTACATTAAAATACAAAATAAAATACCTTTTTCTTTTTTTTTTTTTTTTTTTTTAATGGAAAGATCTGTTTACTGTTAGAGTGACAGAACTTAATTCCACTATATAGTACAATCAAGAGACTACATGAAACTATTTAGGGAATGATAAACCACTTTTTCTGAAAAACTGCTGAAATAGGTGTGTTTTGTGCTGCAAATTCAATAAGCTTTAACACCATTTTAGTAGTTGTACTTTTTCTTCTTGTCAGAGGAAATAAAAAAAAAAGCCTCAACTTCCACTGAAAAAGAAGTACCTTACTTTACTACATAATTGTATTACATCACTGACTAGGAAATTGATTTTCAGATTAAGGTATGTCAGTGTCATTTCAGATCTATAAACACAGCAGAAGATGTTAATGAAAACTTAGATCAAGCTAAAGTTAGTGTTATTACTTTTTTTCCCCTCCATCTCTGAGTTTTAACAGCTACTGTTAGCATTGTTAGCAGAGGGCACATGAGAGCATAATCAGAAGTCAAGCACCACTAACTTATTTGGTTCAGTCCTCTAGCAGTTTCCAACCATAGCTTAAGAAGCTTAAGAACCTTTAAAAAAACTCAGACTGTGGTTCAGAAGAAATAAACATTTTGAGATTGACTAGAGAAACAGTACATGGACCCCAAAGGGTCTATAGGCTGCAGCTTGACAAAAACAGATCAAAGAGTGAGCTTAGAGTGCTGAAGGAGCCAGATGTCCTAAAGGACTTTTCAGTTAAGCCCTGTCTTGCTTTACACGTGTTTGAAATAATTGAAGGAAATCATCTGTCAGAGATAAGACCAAACTGGAATTTTATAGAAAAGCTCTCCTCCTAATCAGTTTAGAGGAAAAAGGTTAAAAAAGCCAGCCTGCTCATTTTGAGGCTTTAGGAAACTATTTGGACAGAGCAGTACTCAAGCTCTAATCCAAGCTTCAAGATCCTGGAGCTGAAGGAGGAAAATTAAAAGGATTTTTTACATATTTTTTTTTTTAACGTTTGTTGAGAATGGTAAGAGTCAAACCAACTTTGCAAATTCTGTGTTATGTATTTTCACTGATCTGCACCTTTTCATGGGGAGAACAATAAGCAATTCCTCTGGCTGAAATGCGCTGTTTAGTTTTGTGGGAATGCTTGCAGATAAATCTGAATTGTCCCGAGCATCACTAATTTTAAGCTTTCAAAAATCATGACATACTATCCACCTCTTTTTCATTACATTTCTAAACAGATAATTCTCTTGAGTTTACTTTTTTTTTTCTGCCTGCTTCTTATTTATGTATTGGGATTCATGTATGCCCTCCCCTCTCTTATGCATTATCTCATGCCCTCTTTATGCATTAAAAATAAACCCATATGAGTTTCTTGTGCAATTAACTGAGTTAATTGGGTTTAACTGTTTTTAACTGACCCATTTCATCTAAAAAAAAATACCAATAAAGCAAAGTAATAAAAACTGCTAATATTCTGTTCAAGAACTTCATTTTTTTTCTAGTTTTGTAATACTTCTTTTGTGTTTTCTTATCACTGGAAGAGAGAAAATTGGTCATAATTTGACAAAAATTATTAAAACAGCTTAATATGTTTTGATTTCTGTTAAGGACACTGGATTTATCACATAACTATTTCTCAAGTTTGTACTACGTTTTCAGAACAATTTCTGTGGTTTACTTTCAGGAAAATGTTAATCTCTCTCTTTACAAAGAAATTTTATATTTTATTTTGTTTTACTTCATTTTCCAGCAAAAATCTGTATGGACCATTGTGCCTTATCTTGTCCTTTTAGTAGTGTAATGGTATTCCAGATAAACTGCTAAATCCAAAATGTGAGCGAGAAGCTTTCTTTAATTTGTTTTCTGTAATTTCTTTATTGTTTGTAAATCTCAAAACTGATTATCCTGGTTTCAGCTGGGATAGAGTTAATTTTGTTTCTAGTGGTTGTTGTGCTTTCAGATTTTATATGAAAGGAAGGTCAATAATGCATAGTTTTAGATGTTACTAGGTGATGTTTATACTAGTTGAGGAATTTTTTGCAGTTTCCATAGACACTGAGGAGCATAGACAGAACAATGGAATAGCCAGTGTAATAGTCCATAGCATAGATGTTATGCTCAATATATAAATGGGGGTTAGCCAGGGGGCAGGGATCCCCAGCACTGCTCAGATTGGCCTCTTTTCCCTATGCTTCCGGGTAGGAAGAGGGAGAACTGAATGAACAGTTTCATCATCCTAGTTGCAGGCTGAGGTTAAACCACATCACCAATTTGATTTTCTGACAGTTGGTTTCTTCCATTTTCTTGTACTTCTCCTATTTGAGCGTTGTTTCTGTTTAAACAGAGGAAAATCCTAACTTCGATTTTGTTGCAGGACAGTTTTGCATTTTAATTTTTTTAGTATTCTTAATTTTTACACATCATCTGCTCAAATTAATGAATTTCTGGATATGTCTTGATGACTATACTTCACTTGTAACTTTTTTCTGTTTGATTTCCTCCAAATATCAGCTAGTTCTCATATGTTTTCATATTGCGCTCATTTGGAATATGAAAAGGAATAAGGAACTTAAGATGGTCCACTCTGCCATGTGCATCAGCATTCCACTTCTAAGAGTTGCAGAATTTCTCCCCTTTCCAGCTCTGATGCTACAGTTACTGGTGGTATCCAAACAGGTGGAAGTGAAAATGAAAACAATTACATGAGACGATGTCTAAATTAATCATTTAATTAGACATTATCTACCACCCAATATCGGTTCTGTTGTCTGTTCTCATTCTCATTCATGTCTACTTATGAATATTCATACTAAGGATAACTCTATAGTTTCTGACAAAGCAAGTAATTCTACTATGTGAATCACATTAATATGTTAATATATTTATGCTTTCTTTAAAGTGTAATTATCCTGACTTTTGGGTTGTTTTTTTTTTTTTGTTTTGTTTTGTTTTGTTTTTAACTACTCCTTAATCAATTCCTTTTTATCCTGTTCCTGACAAAACCTCTTCAAATTATAAGTAAAAAATGAAAGTAAAGAATGACTTGCCTAGTTAAAAAAGAAAAAAAAAAAGTTAAAAAGTTATCAGAAGACTGCAGGGAAAATTATCAGTCTTCACTTATTAAATATTGGATTTACCTCACCTAGTCCTGGAGAGAATGTCAAGCTTGTCATCTATTTTTAATCTGAAAAATACTTGAGACTTAATCAAATTTGCAGATGCTTTTTTGTTACGAAGTTAATTTGGTAAGTGCATTTAGAAACAAAAGATAAAAATTACGTGTCCCACTGTACTGTTCCAACCTCTTTAACTTCTCCAGGATTTTCTTTTCTTAATAAAGCCAACATAGTGTATCCAGGAAAGTTTAAATTTTTTTTTAAATGCTCAAAATAACTTTGGATGAGGCATACAAAGTCTCCAGATGTATTCTGTCTGTACTAAACATTAATTTAAAGCCCCATTTTCTGATTCCATTCCATCCTTTTTAAAATATACTGCTTTGAAGAGAAGAATGCTCCTCAGTTTTTATTACACCTACCTCATAAAGTATTTGAGATAGTTTCTGGCTGAGTAGTTCAGGTTAGCATCAGCAGTATACCTGCAGGTCAAAGCTTAGTCAGGATACATTACATGACTAGCTCACATTTTTCTGTATACCACTTTGGTATATAGAATTTCTTCATACAACACTACTAAAGCTAGCTAATTTCAGAAGCTTCAGAAATTTAGAGGTAGCTAAAGGGCTGGAGGTTTTTAGTGTTGGGTTTTTCTTTTTTTATGTTCCTACTAGATGTTTCTTTTTTTCCTTTGTGATTCTACAATTGCTGTAGACACTTGAAGATGCAAGTAATTTGATCATGTTCATATATGATGCTTGGAGGATATGAAGTCTAAAAGTATTTTTTCGTTATTGTCTCAAACTTAGAGCTTTTCCTTCATAGATGAGAGAAACTGCAAAGATTAAGCTCTCAAGAAGAATCACTGTTTCTGTATATTTCTGTATATTCTATGTGTTTCTGCATATTATTGCACTATCACTTTACATTTCATGCCCTCCCCGTCTTGCAGGAAATATGCGAGCCTTATACCACTTTATAGAAAAGAGCCAGAACATTTTAATAGAATATGTTACAAGTTCTTTTAGATAGGAAAGTAATTAATGTACAGCTATATGATAGTTTAGTCATTGGTTGAGGAGCTCTAAGCCCATGTGACCAACCTTATGACAACTAAGGAACAAGATTTTTCGGGTAGAATAACCAAGTAAGGTCAAGCATTACTTTTTATTTTCTAGAATCTTTATTCTCTGTAACACAAAATATACAGATATCCTTAAAAATCCTTATTTATTTGAATTTCAGTTTGCTTACATAATAGAAATAAATTAATGAAGAATTTATGTCATACAATATTCTAGAAATTATTATGAGACTGCTTCAGTCTACCATGTAGCCCATTACACTATATAATTTTTATCTCATTAATTTTTATCTTCTTTTTTTCCCAGTCCACTTCTGAAAGACTGACNTTACCTGTGAATTAAGTCTGACCCAATAGTGACTGATTATGTGAATAGAGTTGTCATGCACATTAATGGAATGATTTTCCTGAGAATAATATTTGGTCAGACATCTGATTTGGTCAGACAGCTTTAGGCTCCGAATAGAAGCTGTCCTTTGCAGCATCAGGATGACAGTCATGCAGTGTAACTTACATGTGACAAATGTAGACTTCTGCATTTCAGCCAAAGCTTCTGTGTAGATGCAAGAAGTTCATTGCTGTAAAATGTTATTTTTCTATGCAGTTATTTGACTTTCACAAACCTTAGAAATTAAATTGTCATGATTTCTAATAAAACAGCTAATGTGAGATTATAAACTGTGCATAAAAATAGGACAGCAATATTTGTCTTTCAGTACTTCATGCAGCATAATGAATTACTGAAATATGATGCTCAAGAAACAACTAATTTCATATATTTCTATAATAACTTTGTTCATATAGTATTGCAAGAAATTTCATGCAAAACAAAAGCAAAACCTAATATTAAAAACCTAATGTTACAGCACTGTCATAACTAATACACTGCACCAGGAATTTTCAAAGTGTAAAGCAAGACTATCTGTATCTTAGATCAAACAACCAATAGGGTTTTTTTTATGTTGATAATTTGTGAATGAGACTTAAAATAAGTACATATGTACTGGGTCACAGGACACAAAGCAGAAGGAGATTGGTGAGTACTTTCCAAATTTTTGTGCTGCTGAGACTCAAGATCTCTGCATGGATTCTTAATCAATTCCTTTTTATCCTGTTCCTGACAAAACCTCTTCAAATTATAAGTAAAAAATGAAAGTAAAGAATGACTTGCCTAGTTAAAAAAGAAAAAAAAAAAGTTAAAAAGTTATCAGAAGACTGCAGGGAAAATTATCAGTCTTCACTTATTAAATATTGGATTTACCTCACCTAGTCCTGGAGAGAATGTCAAGCTTGTCATCTATTTTTAATCTGAAAAATACTTGAGACTTAATCAAATTTGCAGATGCTTTTTTGTTACGAAGTTAATTTGGTAAGTGCATTTAGAAACAAAAGATAAAAATTACGTGTCCCACTGTACTGTTCCAACCTCTTTAACTTCTCCAGGATTTTCTTTTCTTAATAAAGCCAACATAGTGTATCCAGGAAAGTTTAAATTTTTTTTTAAATGCTCAAAATAACTTTGGATGAGGCATACAAAGTCTCCAGATGTATTCTGTCTGTACTAAACATTAATTTAAAGCCCCATTTTCTGATTCCATTCCATCCTTTTTAAAATATACTGCTTTGAAGAGAAGAATGCTCCTCAGTTTTTATTACACCTACCTCATAAAGTATTTGAGATAGTTTCTGGCTGAGTAGTTCAGGTTAGCATCAGCAGTATACCTGCAGGTCAAAGCTTAGTCAGGATACATTACATGACTAGCTCACATTTTTCTGTATACCACTTTGGTATATAGAATTTCTTCATACAACACTACTAAAGCTAGCTAATTTCAGAAGCTTCAGAAATTTAGAGGTAGCTAAAGGGCTGGAGGTTTTTAGTGTTGGGTTTTTCTTTTTTTATGTTCCTACTAGATGTTTCTTTTTTTCCTTTGTGATTCTACAATTGCTGTAGACACTTGAAGATGCAAGTAATTTGATCATGTTCATATATGATGCTTGGAGGATATGAAGTCTAAAAGTATTTTTTCGTTATTGTCTCAAACTTAGAGCTTTTCCTTCATAGATGAGAGAAACTGCAAAGATTAAGCTCTCAAGAAGAATCACTGTTTCTGTATATTTCTGTATATTCTATGTGTTTCTGCATATTATTGCACTATCACTTTACATTTCATGCCCTCCCCGTCTTGCAGGAAATATGCGAGCCTTATACCACTTTATAGAAAAGAGCCAGAACATTTTAATAGAATATGTTACAAGTTCTTTTAGATAGGAAAGTAATTAATGTACAGCTATATGATAGTTTAGTCATTGGTTGAGGAGCTCTAAGCCCATGTGACCAACCTTATGACAACTAAGGAACAAGATTTTTCGGGTAGAATAACCAAGTAAGGTCAAGCATTACTTTTTATTTTCTAGAATCTTTATTCTCTGTAACACAAAATATACAGATATCCTTAAAAATCCTTATTTATTTGAATTTCAGTTTGCTTACATAATAGAAATAAATTAATGAAGAATTTATGTCATACAATATTCTAGAAATTATTATGAGACTGCTTCAGTCTACCATGTAGCCCATTACACTATATAATTTTTATCTCATTAATTTTTATCTTCTTTTTTTCCCAGTCCACTTCTGAAAGACTGACCAATATAAATCACCACACTGCATGTTATGGAAATATGTACAGTTACAGATGACAATTAATACTCCAGGTCACAGATCTTAATGTAGCACTTACAACTTCCTTGGCAATTAATGCTGTATTCATTTATCACTTTCCTATTCTCTGGGTACTAAATTATCGAGTTAATTCTTTGCCTTCTATTTCTATATCATCAGTTTTCATTATCACTTCTTTATAACACCAATTATGTTTGCTAAGCATGACCTCTCTTTTGAACTATACTGCTGTATTTTATTATTACCTTTCTAAGTGTTTAATCAAATATTCAAGACCAATTTCCTTTGCAAAGAGAATGTTTTTCAAACTACATTCTCTTTTTTGACTGTTCTATAAAACATTTACTTCTCTTTTCTTCTTCCCACTTTTCATGAATAGTTGAATATAATCACCATGCTATGTGATCTGTAAGTATTTTTCCACAGTGACCAGTTTCCTTTTTTTTTTTCAATTTGTATTTACCATTTGAGATTTAAAAGATGCACTCCGAATGTTTACAATTGCAAACATGAATTACATTAAATAAACTAGTGTTACACTAAAAAGTTTGTTAATCCTTGTCAAGTTTCCTTTATGTTCTTCTTTAACCCTATCATTTTTGCTCTCAGTAATTTCTCTCTCTCGCTTTTTTTTTTTTTTTTTGAAAACTTTATGAAAAATGGACCTCCTAGGCTGCTCCAAATGCCAAAATGATGATGTTTTCCATGGTGAGGGACTGAAGTTGAAAATACTTCTTCAGCAGCTTCCAGTACAAAACAGTTCAGAGGAACACAAGCTTAAAAAATAACATTTCAACAAAATTGTTACGGTACCCAGGGAAAGATCATGACCACAAACAGTTCAAAATGAGATTTTCGCTAACTCTCATCAGCCCAGTAGTGCTGATTTTGAAATTCATGGTACAGTTCCTCTGACTCTAATAGAAACATTCAAGACAAGATGCTGCTGAATATCTGATAAACAATTATTTTTCTGTCTAACATCAGCACCTTCAGACACTCAGATAATGAATGAATAAGTGGCACACAGCTCACAAGACAGTTTTAATTTTCTGTGGAAAATGTAATCGCAGAAGAAAAAAAAACCTCATTTTTTTCGCAGTTGAAATTCAAAGTATGTACCGCATAGTTTGTATTAGAGTTACTCAATTTCACAAGAGAGAATTTAACTATGAAATATGCCAGAGACTGGAAAAAAGGGCTATAGCATCTTAGCTAAGTGAAAGTGACCATAAATACTTGGAGATTTTTTTTATTTGGAGTTGAACTAAAAAGTTGTCTTCATATCTTCCCCAATGTGAAAGTCTCATAAACCGTACCCAGATATCTTCTGTGAGAATAAGTGGATTAGCTTTTGCTATCTCTTCTGATTATCTTTTCAATCTATCAGCAGTGTATTAACTTTATTTATCTTAGACAAGTTCTTGCTATCTAAGGAATTACTGTTCCTTAATCTTTGCAAAAACCAGGTACACCTTTTCAACAGCTGACAGAAAATCTCCATGCCACGCACTGTGAATATACCTCAATCTGTGTATCATTACTAAGCACATTACTAAGCACACCTCACATAGGGTTTTGCAAGACTCTTCCTACAGATTTCAATGAATAGCAGATGAAAGTGAAAATATTACTACCTCTGGTCCACAAAAATACAATAGGGAGAGCAGGAAAAGGGAATTCTGCTGAAGGACTGCGGCTTAACAGCAGGTCTCACAGAAGAAACAAGTGCCTCTCTCAGAAGGGAAAGACATAATGCTTAAGCAGATGTTTTACTGCAGCACAGCAGACTACACAAGGGATGCCAATAGCACTGGAAGAGTTTTTAGACCTAGAAATGAAGAGGAGCATAACAGTAATAGTTGAAATTTTGCAGTTTGTAGAATCTGGTTTGTCTACTTTTTTAAACCATCTCTCCAAAATGAAATTATGAAAATCTTCTGTGCTTTGTTAGAGTCCTGTGGCAGTGCTGTGTGCTAGCATCAACACCTCAAAATGTCATTTTGGATAGTGTAAAAACACAAGAAGTTATATTATTATTATTTTCAAATTGAATCTAGTATTGCAGAATGATATGGGGCTGGAAGCAACCTCTGGAGATCAGCTAGTCCAACCTCCCTGCCAAAGCAGGTCCCCCTAGAGCAGGTTGCATAGGAAATTCTCTAGGTGGGTTTTGAATGTCTTCAGAGATGAAGACTCCACCACCTCTCTGGGCAGCCTGTTCCAGTTCTGCTACTCTAAAAGACTGGCCCTTTGCTCTGGACATGCATCCTTTAAATATTTATAGGTTTTGATGAGATTCCCCCTCAGTCTTCTCCAGACTAAAAAGACCCAAGTAACTCAGATTTTCCTCGTAAGAGAGATGCTCCAGGCCCTTAATCATCTTTTCATTTCACTGCTATACCCTCTTGAGCTGTTACCTGTCCTTCTTGAACTGGGAAAGTAGTATTACCACATTCCTTTTTCAGCTTTTAATAGGTTTATTGGCAGATACAAATTTCTGCATCTTGAACAGAGTTTCTATCCCTCTGATGAGCTCAGCAGATGGTTGGTACTGTGTCACTTTCTACTTTGTTTGGTTTAGCAACAGATCAAATTACCTACTTAAAAAGAACTGTGCAGCAAAGCTATTTTATCCCTGGTTCTCTCTCAAATGCAACAGCAATAAAAAGTCTCAACAGAACTATCAAAAGCTGGACTTGTTCCAGAGAAATTAAATCAAAGATAGAGTTATTCCAGAGATATTAATAAAAAAACCCAAAGAAACAAACAAATAAACAAACAAAAAAGCAAGCAAAAACCCAAAACCAACAACAAACACAAGTAGGGATTTCTTAAATACTAATTAAAATTTCTCACAGAATGACTTGAAAACTCTTGATTTACCATAATATTTAGGATACAAGACAGTCAAGAGTCTTGTTCTCATCATGTACATCAAAATATACAGTAGGAAGTTCTCACAAATGGTCTCTGATAGCAGCTAAACTATTCAGTTTTCTTCCACCAACCATTCAGAATTTTACAATTAGGATCATTGTCATTTTTTTCAATTTTTTTACCACAGATAATCTCAAAATCTTAGTAACCTCTCATCTCAAGGAACCTTTGAAGATCCCACCTTCCTGACCAAAAATTGTCGTATACTCCAGAATTATTTGGACATTTCACAGCCCCATCACATAGTCAATGGAAGAGCTCCAAGAGCCGTAAGTCTCGAAGAACTTAATAATCGAAGTTCAATAGTCAAGGAGAACTAAATATCAAATTGATCAACATGATGAAGAAAGCTCCTGGAAGACTGAAGTTAATTGAACTGAAACATTTTCATTTACATACTAAAACATGTAGAGAAGTTTTTGCCTCAAAATTTGAAGAAAGTCACAGGCACCTTGATGATACAAGATAATAATGAAGTTCAAGGAAGAATAAGGAGAATAATTTGTTATTGAAAAGCAGAGAAAAACTATTTTGGTCACTTCTATCATGATAACAATCAATTTTGCCTTTGAGGTAAGTTGTTTCTACACCAAAATATTTACTATTATAAAACTTCAGTATTAAATACCCAAATATTAAAGCATGAACTAATTAGCAAACTCCAAGGGAACTATATGCACACTTAATGTTGCAAAGATAAATAATCATCACACTAAACAAATGCAATTTTTAAAAATCTTAATCTACCACTTTCATAGGCTAATTCTGTCTTCCTACATGCCCTGAAAGTTGTAACAGAAACCTGTAGCCATTTTTATTAAAACTGTACTAGTTTAACTATGAAATTGAAGTCTTAACTAAAAACTTCAGCCTTATTTGTATGGGCCCTGTTCAATTATTTTTCCCATATTAAGTTTTAAAAGGTTGCTTTATCCCCACTCCCTAAGGCAAAAGTAAAATTGGTTAGCCTGAGAAATTGTTTAAGCCTTTAATTCAAATTTTTATCACGGGTTGATCCCAATACCAGTGACAGCTGAAATTAAAAAAAAACTGTGTAAGTTCTGTTCAATAATAACTTAGATAAAGAAAGATAAGCTTTCACAGCTGGCAAGTCCCTGTGATCTAAAAAGGGACTAAAGCATAATTACCAACTTTGACAAAATGTGGATAAGCCAAACCAGAAACTCATCAACATGAGCAAACCTTTGTACTACAGCGGGATGGTTTTCAAACTAAAATAGGAGGTATGTATTGCAGTAGACATTTTCTATGGTATTGAGTCCCTCTTGATCTTAGTGATGTGCACTCCACGAATGCCCTGACCAGCAACGGTAATCAGTGAGGAAGGTACTGGCTGTCCATATAGTTATTCAGTGTCCTTATTACAACATCCACTTAAAGGCTGACAAGGTGATCAATGTTTGTGAGCACAGTCAAACTGTAGCAAGGTCTCATAATCAGCAAACAGTGTTTATGTGGAGTCTGATTAATAAACACTGGTTAACTAAGAGGAAGAAAGAAAGTTAGATGACTGCAGAATCTAGCAAACTCTAATATATATACCATATGGACATGTGTTTCCCACACATCAGATTTGCTAATCTTTTCCCTTTTCAAGGCACAAGTATAACTACAATTGCCCTGGGTCAGATTAAGTTTGCCTCAGGACAGCTAAACTCACTTATTAATACCTGGTTATAGAACTAAGGATAAACACAATCAAACACATTTTATCTGAATCAGATGCTGTGCAATTCATCCATTTCCCAGTGCCTTAGAATTACAAATGATAAAGTTTACCTGTGTTTTCTGCTGTGTCCTGGTTTGAGGTAAAATGAACCAATTATCTGTTTTACAATTTTACTTTCTTAGCTGGGCCTCTTCTAACTAGCTAAACTCTGAAATTAACAGCACATTGTTCAGAACTGTTTCATCTCACAGTGATAAGACCTGATTATACCAAGGGATGGTATGCAGAGAGGCACTTGTTTATACTTATTGCTAGAACAACCAAGGTCAGATAATTTTCATCATTTGCCCCTTTGGATGGTTGAAAACGGAAAAGCGTAAAGGGGTCCCACCTGCAAGGAGGAGCGGACAGGACAGGTGACCCAAAACTGACCAACAGGGATNTTATTATTATTTATATTTCCATTAAAGTAGTTTAGTTTTTTTCTAAACTCTTGAATCTCTTTAATTTCTTCCTCTCCTCTCTTTTACCCAAAGGGGTGAGGGGAGGACATCAGTCAATTAGGTTTTGGTAAATTTGGCTGAAATCACGACACACTGAATTTATTATTCCACTCACTTATTTTGAGGATGTATGCTTTGAATGAAGTACCACAGCTTTTGAATCAGTGTCTTAGAAACTAAGTTGAATGCAGGCTACCTGCCTTGTGTTTTCTTCCAGAAATATATGCTGAGGAACACTTCCCCTGATGTTCTGGAATGCTTTTGCACCTTATTTGGCATTTATATCACTTCTGTGATACTGATGGTGAGCTGAATTCTGTGTACTGGCTTTACCGTTTCACTGCTGTGGTGAGACAAAGTGTATACTAATGTTACTGCATTCTTTAACACCCCTGGGGAGATGACAGAGGTTGATTTTCAAATTTAATGGGAACTGAGGTGATAGAATTGCATTTGCAAGTTTTATTTCTAGATCACCCATGTTAGAAGTTGGAAGACACACCAGTACAAGAAAAGTGGCACTACTCTATCAGAACTGTGGTACATTTAAATTTAAAATTAATTATTCATCACCCTAATCTCAAAAGACAAGGCAGCAGAGAGGGGTGGGCAGCGACGGAAAAGACGGAAAGCAAGGCAGTCCATCTTCATTCTATTTTACTTTATTGTCTCTTATTCAGATCCTGGGAAGGAAAGTTTTATAGGTCCATTGAAAAAAATTCCATTCAAAACTTAAGACAACCAGCTACTTTCTCAGTAATTAATAGGTACTACCTGGACTGTATGATCATATCCACAAAGTCCTAGACTTAAGATGGGCAGTGAGTGAAGAGCTGAGACCATCCTTACCTAGATGCAAGACGGACAAAACAGTGCAGGCACAACACTACAGAGAAGCAAATGCTGCGGTAGTGTTTTTTTCAGAAGAGGAGATTAGATTAGTATAGTTTTCCTCCTCCTGTTCTTTCTCTTACTTTCACTGTATTGGCACCAATTTCCATTTATTTTCCACAAGTTTTATCTGAGCACCACACAGGTTAAAGAATGTGGCTCAACAAGTATTACAAATATATTAAGATGATTTCTTTATAACATATCTGCTGGTTCATTTTTTTGTCTTTCATTGAAGAATAAATGTACAACTTTAATTCACCCACACATTCAAGTACTGGGAAACTGCACAAGGCAGAAACATCCATTCACAGAAAGATGAAAGAGTGTCAGCAGAGACATTAAGCCAGCAGAGATGGAACTCAAACCAATAAACTGATAATAAGTAGTCATCACAATGTCTCTCTGTTTCTGTTATCAGTAGTGTTAGATCAGTTTTCACTGGCTGGTGGTATATTCTTGGTAATTTCACAGGGTGCTATTTACCAACTGACCTTTTCACCAAGTAAAATGGAAACAAGCACTCAATATAAAATATGAACAGTCTCTGCAAAGGACTCTGGTTAATTTATTGCCCTAGCATATATATTCTTTTGTCAGCTGTAACCAGCTGACTTTTTTCATACCAGGATAAGTTTTCTTTTGTATATATTCTCTCTCACATTTATGACAACTGATTAATTTTCATTTGACCTTACATTAAAATCTAAGACCTATCTAATAGTTCTAAACCAGGTCATCATTTAATGACTGCATGAGGAACACATCAACCTCATTTGTTAAATTTTTGGGTTTGGTTTTTGGTTTTTTCTTTTTTCTTCCTTCAGTTATGCTCTCAAATATCTCTGTGTGAATATAAACATTGTTAGAGTGGCAGTGATGGGAGATGCTAGCCAATTATTTTTCTTCGCTATAGTCATCAGAGGTGATTGTACCCGTATCTAGCAGGTGTCAGAAGACCAGAAAACAGTGTAACATCACCCAATTGTGTGCTGTGATTTTATTTTCCCAAAGCATAGCAATATGGGTGTTTGGGATTTTAATGACTGTCATTTTAAGAACTGATGATTGATTTCTAAAAAGAAGTGACTGAGCAGCAGTGAAAAACTCTGATTGCACCTATTTATAGAGAAAGAAAGTGACTAGAAGAACTGAAGCATCAGAATTGGGGAGTAGACACATTATTGTACTGTTGTGGGCTTTATTTCTCCTTTTCCCACCTCCAAAGCCACAAATTTGCTTATTTCTTTGCCCTAGCTATTTGGTAAGAGACCAAAATCAGATTAAAATCCAAACACAACAGTTGCTTTACAAATGCACAGGTAACATATTTCTTAAGCAAAAAATATACCTCTTCAAGACAGGAGAAGCAAAAATAAATAAAAGGAAAATAAGTGGGTTTGGTTTTGGTTTTGTGGTGGTTTTTTTTGTTTGGGTTTTTTTTTTTTTTTTTTTTAATTGAAAGTAAAACAATTAGACTTTCCAAACACCTAAGAACAGTTTGAAAGACTTATTGACATGTGCACAGATGGAGCCAGAGTTATTCTGCCTGTACTGTGGATTAAATGGATTTGCTAAAACGCAGGACTCATTTTTTTGTGGACAATGTCATTCCACTTTCACTGAAAGGTTTTTGGATCTAAGTGTCTCCTGCCAAGATGGCATAAAGAACAGACAGGGATATTGTCCCTTATCTGAGCTCATTTCTTTAGTCTTGCTGCAAGTTAATGGCATTTCTGTTTACACAGCTATAGCAAAATAGCTATCAAACTCTTTTCTTACCTTTTTCAAGAAATTGTGTTTTTGAAAACAATTCAAACACCAAAATATTTTGCATCAATGTTTAGTTGCATTGTTTAATTGTGCCCCTAAAATTGCAAATTAAAATCTCAGTCACTAAAATAACTTTCTCACAAGCAGAAAAAAAGTATTCTTAAAGGCATTTTCCGCAATCAGTAGTTTGGGAGTTGGCTGCAACAACTCCATCTACGAGGAAAAAAACAGTTTCTCTATGGGAAAAGAAAACAAGGATTAAGAAGTTATTAATATTTTTTTCTTAACAGGCACCTCCATTAATACTAAGACTGGGGGTCATATTTGTCAGAAGCATATATTCCAGCCTTTTACTCCTGCACTGTAGCTCGAGGGCTTCCTCAGAATACTAACAATGAGAAATGCAGACAGACTTAAATTCACCAGGCAACAGGGATGGATGGAAGGGGGAAAATGGATATACACACTGGGCTGAATACTGTGGCTATAAATCATTTCAACAGATAACAGACAGAAAGGCTTCAGAAGTGATGTACTTCAGTGGCTCTTAATCCACTACCACAACATTACACATATAGCATTCTGGCAACAAGTGCTGCTTAGCAACAACCCTGCTATCTCCCCTGCTCCCAAAAGAAGAGTAGAGGCATGATAGGAATACAACTCAGAACACAAGACTGACTGTAGCACAAATATATTCTCAGCAGATCACATGAGGCTTAATTTACTTGAGTTAATGTTTGAGCAAAAGAGAACACGTGCGTGTGTGTTAATTCTTACACATATATGACCTCCTATATAGCAGGGGTATCACCATTTGGAAACTTTACTAGTCCTGAATCAGGTAATATGTGAGCTCAAAGGAACTTGTGGTACAAATTTACTGTCTTCTAGTTTCCTTGTCCTCCTTTGCTTGTCTTGAAGAGGACATATTTGCCTTCTTCCAGCCATCACAAAGCTTTCATTCCCTCAGCCTCTGTCACATGGCTCAGTGGCCCAGTGGGCCTGAGAGTACACATTTTTCTAGTAAAAAAGGAGGCAGAGAAATAAATTAGCATCTCAACCTTTTCCATTAACTTCATCAGTAGGACTCTTGCCTCATGAGTAAAGGATGCAGTCTTTTGGTTGTTTTTCTTTCGGTTGTTTTTTTTTTTTTTATTATTTTTGCCAATGCACTGGGAAATAAAATAGGTAAAATACCCAAGAATAGCACTCAGTGACTCTGAGGAATCCTATTAACCCTTACTGGGCTGTTAAGCATCAAGTGGTCCTATGCTAACTCATGGACTTTCAGCAAAGTGTGATCTGGTACAACAAATGACAAAGACAGAGTTGTGTTATTTCTGTTATTCACCCATCCTTTCAAGACCAGGAAAATAAAGCTAGGCTTCCTGGTATGTGAAAGGAAAGGGTGCTTGTATCTCACACTTCAAGACTTCAGCTGCTTTTACAAGGACCAGAAAGAGTATTCTTCTTCCCATTATCTAAATTTAAAATCGTTATGTTGACTTATTCAAATAGATAGAGGGGAATCAGAGACTGGAATCATCACCTTATGAACCATCAGGTGTTTGGCATAGTTTAATGAAGGACCACCAAATAACATGCAGCTGCTCTGATGTCTGAAATAAATCTGAGGCATAAGACTTTTTAGGAATACTTTTCACACTGCAATGCTCAAGGAGAACCTGATTAATAGTTTTGGAGTCAGGTAAGAATTTTCTTCCAGCTTAAACCTAAATAAGCCTAAGCCATGGAGATATTTCGCCTTCCACTAAAAGATCATGCTGCAGTTGACTAGTATTTCTGTTTGGGTTTGCCTCATTTAACCTGGTTCTTGCTCTTTCCAGCAATGATGTCTGTCCTTCTTCTGCTCTCTGTGGTCAAAGGCACTTCTGTTTCTGAAATGCTCCAAAACAACCTGATGTCTCTTCTTGCTAATCTGCTTTCTAGCATTGCTTTAGGTTGTCAAAATAAGTTTTTAACAATTTAAGGTGAACTGTGTATTTTGTCATAAGCAGGGGGACGTATTTGGGGCTATTATATACTGCTGAACTCTCCCTGGCAGTGAGTTCCTGCACAAGAGGAAATAAACTGAACGATGTCAAAAAAATAACTGGAAGATATGTTAGCTGAACAAGTGGCAAATGGAAGTTGCCAGGCTAGCTAGGAGGGTGTGTACATGTCAGTGAGAGCACTATCATTTTGAAGTAGCCAAGAAACATGAAATAGAGCTTACAACTCAGCCTTGTGCATCCAACAAATAACAGTAAGGCCGACGGGAAGTAAATATTACTTTATTTTGCTGGCAGGAAATTCTGGAAAATACTCAATTCCCTGTCAAAGAGCAATTCAACAAACAGTTCAATAAAGCTGCTTCTTACTAAATAATGTCAAAAGAATATAGCTCTTAAAAGGAGCTCATCAGGCAAGAAACGCTTTTTCAAGTCCATGTTTACTTCTGAGCGTTTTCTGAATCACACACAAAGCCACCTCATCAACCTAAATAGAAATTGCCTATTCACATTCTACATTAGTCCTGGTATAGCTAGATTTGGCTGGGACATTCTCAGAGCAAGAATGAGAAACCTGTCCTGAAGTAAACTCATACTGAGGCACCTATGGTATCTAATTAGCTAATCAAATGGAAACCAGCATAAATCCAAAAAGGAAATAGCAGGTAACTTAAAAATAAGCCTGAAATACAGCTAGAAGCTGGACTTAGGGTGTCTGAATTCAGATCCCAATATGTAAGCAAAAGTCCATCCCTTTGTCCTTCTACCCAAATGAAATAAAACAACATGTACTAGAGTACATATTATACACATCTTGCTGAATTTGCTGTCATCTGCAAATTTACTGAGAGCGTACTTGATCCCCTTGTCCAGATCATTGATAAAGTTATTGAACAAAACTGGCCCAATATGGAGTCCTGGACTTTTGGTCAGACACCACCTGGATTTAACTCCGTTAACTACAACTCTTTGGGCTCATCTACCCAGACAGTGGTTTTTTTACCCAGCAAAGAGTATACCTGTCCAAGCCATGATCAACTAGTTTCTGCAGGAGAATGCTGTGGGAAATGGTGTCAAAGGCTTCAGAAAAGTCCAGGTAAACAACATCCACAGCCTTTCCCCCATCCACTAAACAGGTGTCTAGGTTTCAGCTGGGATAGAGATAATTTTTTTCTCCTAGTAGCTGCTATGTTCCAGATTTAGTATGAGAATAACGTTGATAATGCGTATTGTTTTAGTTGTTGCTAAGTAATGCTTATATTAAGTCAAGGACTTTTTGAGTTTCCCATAGAAACTGAGAGGGAGCATAGAAAGGACAAGTTGGCAAAAAGAAGGTTCCATGTCACAGGCGTCATGCTCAGTATATAAATGGAGGTTGGCCAGGAGAAAGTAATCTATGATTGCTGCTGGGGGTGGGATGGGTGATTGTTCATGGGGTGGTGAGCAATTGTATTGTGTCACATCTTTCACATAGAACCATAGAATGATTAGAGTTGGAAAGAACTTTAAAGATCATCAAGTTCTGACCCCACTGCTGTGGGCAGGAACACCTGTCACTAGAACAGGTTGCTCCAAGCCCCATCCAGCCTGTCTTGAACACTCCCAGGGATGGGGCATCCACAACTTCTCTGGGCAACCTGTTCCAGTGCATCACAACCCTCACAGTAAAGAACTTCTTACTGAAATCTAACCTAAATCTCCCCTCTTCCACTTTAAAACCATTACCCCTTGTTTTATCCCTACACTTCCTGACAAAGTGTCCCTCCTCATCTCTCCTGTACACTCATTGTACACTATCTTTTCTACTAAATGTCAGTATAAGGGGAATTATTATAACTAGCAGACAAAGAAGCTCCATGTCACTCACAGTATAAAATGTTCCAGTCCTTGATTACTTGACAACTAACTGTTTGTGCATCTGTGAGGAAGAATTATAGGAAAGGATTACATTTGAGGTAAAGTTGAGTAACAATATCACTGCAAGCGAGAATGATTGGCATTTTCTTGTATATATGACCTTTCTAAAAAAATATTTATATGCACTAGCTTTATTAGAATTAAAATAGGTGAATAAATCAGTTTCTTTTTTATACATCAACTACCAAAGTTTCTAGATTTTTGTTATGTAAAGTTTCTTGTGTGAATCTGGATAAGTACTATTCTGTTACTCAAATCCTACATATAAGAAAGTGGGTGATAACATTAATCCTTCCTCTTTTTTTCAAGTAACTCAGGTAGTATACAGCATTGTATTCTGGAGAAGCTTCTTCTGAGAGAAATAAGACTGTGAAATCCTGTGTTCTGAACCACCAACTTGCAGATACAGTAAAATATTTTTATTATTTTTATACCATCAAATCTGTTATAACAGCTAGTATATATCTAGGAAGTGACAACCCAGTCACATTTTTTAATATATTTTAATTAAATAGACAAAAGTACAGTGGCTTTTATTTTTACCTTGCTCATTCTGTTTTATGTCTCCTGCTTGGTTCATAGCCTGAAAATATTTAGAACAAATAAGAAGATAGATACATTTTAAAGATAGCCTGGGCTCAAGAGAAGGTATTTTAAAAAAATAATTTTTTGCTTCTTGGATGTTTTACTGTTTAATTAATTAAGAAAAGATATAGCAAAGCTACACACATAATTTCCTTAAACCCCTGTTGCTTCATTTTTTCTCTCTAATGTTACAAAAGTTAAGGTGAAATAAGCATTTAACAAATCAGAGACTAGCAAAAGAGAAGTTATTATTCTTTTAGGAATGGTATCATGCAGATTTTAGGCTAAGATTTTAATTTTAAGTGCAACCTTTGTTATTTAGGGTTGACAAATAATGTGAATAAACACATGCATGTAGAGGCAGCTTTCACAACAAAACAGGGTTCATTTAGTTGAAATTTGTTTAAAACATTTCAACTCACAGAAAAATACCTGAATGGTGAAAGTATTCAAAGTTCCCTTTGTTGATTATTTCAAAGGAATCCCAATATAGGAATAAACAATTAGTACACTCTAAGCTGAGATGATAAAGGAGGGAAAAGTAAGTCCCCTAAGAATGATGAATATACTGGCAGTGGAAACAATGTGAGGAGCAAACTATATATGTGGCACTATATTAAGATATTCGTAAACTTGGTGCTAATGGATACCTTCCATTAGTCAAGAATCAGTTGTTAGTGAAGA
Organism: Pedionomus torquatus; assembly: GCA_013398155.1. Taxonomy (NCBI): domain Eukaryota; kingdom Metazoa; phylum Chordata; class Aves; order Charadriiformes; family Pedionomidae; genus Pedionomus; species Pedionomus torquatus. The sequence continues at coordinate 55,314 of VZRU01005488.1, read as the reverse complement.
ATGAGCTCATGATTGCATTTGTTTAACTATATAATAAATAAGAAAAAATAAGTTTTCATGTCAATTAGATCTTTTTTTTGTATTGCTTTTTTTTACGTGCAGAGTTTAGTAATACTTTGATCCAGATTTCACTGGTTTTGAAAGATCTGACCTAAGAAGTGACAACTTTTACAGTAATTTATCTATCTATCTATCTATCTGTTTGTTTATTTCAAGACTAAATGCTGTTTGATTCCAAAAGTAAATGAATTATCCCAGCCATGTGCCCAGCCAGGAACATGAGGTAAATAGAGATCCTTCTTGCAGACAATAAACCTTCTTGCTGAACTTCATATCATGGTCTAGTTCTGGTCTAAAGTAGGAATCACGGGAGGGAGTTCCAGGGCTGCCTCTAAAAGTATCTGGTGAGCCTTTTAAAGACTGGATTTTTTAGACAGAATCAAAAGTTTTGTGTAAATATTTAATATGAAACAAAAAATGGAACAAGGAAATAGAAGAACATGTTTTTCTAGAGAAAAAACCTAAAAATCCAGAAACTTGAAAAGCTCAAACTCAGAGAAGTTAAATTGATAGGCTCAAAGAAAAGAAAGCAACATCAGTTATCTTTTTGAAAACAAAAAATAATATCCTTTCATTATTTGCTAGCCAATCTCCTGACTTTTCCTGCCTTGTTAATTACTTATGAGCAATTGTGGTTTAGTATTTTTGCTCCTTGAACCAAGAAGTTAGCCACTATTTGAGACCTTGCTGGAATAGTTTATATTATGAACAAGAAGACATTAAGTGTGGATTGAGAAGAAGAGTCTCTTTGGACTCTTTCTTTAAAGAAAAGAAAAAAAAAAAAGAAAAAAAAATATGAGGGGAGTAAGGGAGAGTGAGGTAAAGGAAGCATGAAACAGTGATTCCCTGAATACTAACAAACACTATACAGAGCCATCCTCACTTTTCCTGTTCAGAAATCCCCAGGTTTACTTTTTACTGTATAATCCTTGGCACTCCGAAAATCTCCTCATGGCGATGCTTGTATCTGTATATCCTAGCTTTCTGATGGATTATATTGCTTTTAAATTAAAAATTAACTAGTATCTATTTTACCTAATAACAGCTTAGTATAAAGTTCATAAACTTTCATGAGGGAAAACAATGCCTTTATGGCAACTCAAAGTAAGCTTCCAGATTATGGAATGAAGTGCACAGAAAAAATCCACTTGTGCTTTTGTTCTACACCCGCCAGGAAGAGGGCTGAAAAAATGGCTAGGAGGTGATAATGTAATAAGTTAGCAAAGCTTCTATATGTTCAAACTCTTAAACTACCAGAGATAAATGTCTCATTGCAACTGCTATTTGCAGTGACAGAAAAATGCCTAACTCTCTTTCTTCCTTATAACCTGGAAATAGGTGATTGATAATAGTTCTTGTCTATAACAAGGTGTTAATATACCTCCATATCTGAGATCTACTGAATAATAGCTACTAGAAATTCCAATATAAAATATAAAAACAAGCAAGCAGTAAGTATTCACACTGTGGGAATTAACTATGCTTTGCCATAACATTCTGTGCACTTGCCTTCTGAAGGCAGATTGTCAGCAGAGGTTCTAATAGAGCAAGGCATTACCACTTGAGAACTCTGAAGAAATTTGCAGAGGAAAATATTGGCTACATTTCAAAGATCAGAAATGTCCCACAGCTATTCTATACCCTTGCAGATAAGAGTCTTCCCTCTCCATCTGCCATTTCATCTATTTAATACCCATCAGTTACTGTACACAAGTACACAATATTTCCCACAGAAGGAGTGTATCTGGTTTTCTTAGTCATTGTAGTTTGTGGGACATCTTCAAGACACAGCTAGGAAGAACAGGAATTCAGGTTGTATCCCATGGCAAGACTGACCCAAGGCTAGAAATCTTTTGTACAAAATTGTTTTTCACATTAAATCAATTTCTGAAATCATATTTGGCAAAAAGAGGCATTGAGATTCTACATGTCAAAAAGTGTAAAGTCACAACTTATCTTTTCTTTTTTCTTATGCCTTTCTGTTACATCCCATGGGATTATCTCACTGAAAAAGGCTGGATTTAATCATATCACAATAAAATGAAGAACTGAGAGATTTTTTTCCTTTATCATCTCACTATGATGTGAACCACTAGAAAATGGGAATGTACATAATTACAAAGCATGATTCAGATAAGGGAAGAGAGAATAAGTTGAATAAGTTATGTATAAACAGATTTGTGTTAAAAAGAAAGTTTAATTCAAGAAATTGCCTAGTGCATTATGAAGATTAAAAGAAGAAAGAAAAAAAAAATAAAAGCCAAGTTTACACATACAGCTCTTCAATTAAGAGTGCAGCACAAGGGAACTCTAGCCACGCCGTCCAGTAATTCATCCCCAAATTAGATGCTACTAGAGGCCACCAACTAGAAAGACTGAACAGATGAGATTTTCTATAGAAAGATAGGAGCAGCCTCATGTTCACAAGCTCCAGTCCTCCTGCGGGACTTCAACTGCCCCAATACCTGTTGGGGGGACAACAAAGCTGAGCATAAGCAGGTCTGGAGGTTCCTGAAATCCTTTGATGGTAACTTCTGAGGGAAGAGAAACAATGGACTCTGCATGATTCAATGTGAATCAAGCAAAAGCCCTAGTTTATTAATCAGGTCCCACTTTTATATAACTTTTTACTTCTGTGCATGCGATCACGCAATATTTGATTGGGTGCTCTGCTTTGTCCATGCGGCTTGCATGTGCCTAAGCTAATACACTAACTGGCTACTCTTCTTACATTTCAAGGCCTTCTTTCTCATTTTCTGCATGCTTCACTGCTATCTTCCTTGTTTTCTGGCTGTCAGTTATCTCCCAAGGTTGGCCTCGGTTGGTGCACAAAGTGTCCACTCTCCTGTAGGAACTGACTCTCCACAGTAACTTCTTTCTCCAAGTGATAGAAGGGCCAATGAAGAGAGGTGCCATGCTAAACCTTGTTGTCACCAACATGGAGGGGCTGGAAGGGAATGTGAACCTCAAGGACAGCCTTGGCTGCAGAAACCATGACATGGTGGAGTTCAAGATCCCTAAGGCTGTGAGGAAGGTGCATAGTAAGCTTGGTACCCTGGATGTCAAGAGAGAAGACTTTGGCCTCCTCAGGCATTTTCTTGTTACACTAGTGTGGGATAAAGCCTTAGAGGGAAGATAAGCCCAAGAAAGCTAGCTCATTAACTATCACATCCTCCAAGAAAAGAAGCAATGCATCCCAACCAAGACAAGGTCAGCCAAAAATGCCAGAAGGGCTGCATGGATGAACAAAGAGTTCCTGGAGAAACTCAAACAGGAAAAGGAAGCCTACACAGGATGGAATCAAGGAGAAGTAGCCTAGAAGGAATACAGAGAAATTGTCCCAGGTTAGGAAAGTGAAATCCAAGAAGAGTTGTATCTGGCCAGGGATATTGAGAGTAAAAAGAAAAGCTTCTACAGGCGTGTCAATGATAAGTAGAAGACTAGGGAAAATGTTGGCCCCCTACAGAAGGAAACGGGAGACCTGGTTCTCAGACAGAGAAGGCTGAGATACTCACCAATATTTTTTCCCTCGGTCTTCACTAGCCAAACTGTCGCAAAAGACAAGGGCAGATACTGGGAGAATGAAGAACCACCCATTGAAGGAGAAGACCATGTTCTAGACCATCTAAGGAACCTGAAGTTACACAAGTCTATGGGACCTGGTCAGATACATCCATGAGTCCTGAGGAAACTAACAGAGGAAGTTGCAATATCCATTGTATTTGAGCAGTCACGGCAGTCCAGTGAAGTTCCACTGGCTGGAAAAGGGGAAACACAACCTTCATTTTTAAAAAGAAGAAAAAAAAAAAAAAAAGACCCAGGAAGGTACAGATCAGCTGGTCTCACATCTGTGTCCAGCAAGATCATGAAGTAAATTCTCCTGGAGCTATACTAGGGCACACGGAAAAAAAGGAGTTGTTTGGAGACAGCCAACATGGTTTCACTAAAAACAAATCATGCCTGAGAAATTTGGTGACCTTCTATGACAGGGTTACAGTGCTGGTGGATAAGGAAAGAGTAACTGACATCGTCTACCTGAACTTGTGTAAAGAATTTGATACTGCCCTGCACGTGACATCCTTGTCTCTCAATTAGCGAGACAGACCACTTGGTGGATAAGGAATTGGCTGGATGGTTACACTCAATGGTTCAATGTTAGCTCAATATGAGCCAGAAATGTGCACTTGGAGCCCATAAAGCCAACCACATCCCAGGCTGCAGGAAAAGAAGCATGGCCAGGGGGTCAAGGGAGGTGATCCTGTCCCTCTACTCCACTCTTGTGAGACATCACCTGGAGTACTGAACCTAGCTGTGGAGTCCCCAACACAAGAAGGACATGGACCTGTCAGAGCGAGTCAAGAGGAAGGCCATAAAAATGATCAGAGGGCTGGAGCAATGTTCTATGAACACAGGCTTAGAGAGATGGGGATGTTCAGGCTGGAGATGAGAAGGCTCCAGGGAGACCATATAGCAGCCTTCCACTGTATGAAGGGAGCCTATAGGAAAGGTGGAGAGTGACTCTTTACCAGGGAGTGTAGTGATAGGATGCAAAGTAATAGTTTTAAACTGAAAGAGTGGAGATTTAGATTAGATACAAGGAAGAAATTCTTTCCTGTGAGGGTGATGAGGTACTGGAACAGGTTGCCTAAAGAAGTTGTGGATGCCCATCCCTGGAAGTATTTAAGGCCAGGCTGGATGGGGCTTTGAGCAACCTGGTCTAGTGGGAGGTGTCCCTGCCCACGGTAGGGTGGTTGGAACTCGATGATCTTTAAAGTCCTTTCCAACCCAAACCATTTTTTGATTCTATGATTTTAAGTGTCTGCTTGAAGAGCCGTTGGCTTGTTCACATAATATAGCAGCATTTTTCAGCTGTTACACCACCTGTCCTCTGGCTGCTCTCAAAGCTGTGTTTATAAAGCCTTATATATATACAGGGATCTATCATCACAATAGTTTGAAAACACATGAACAGAGAGCAAGCACACGTAAGTGTTTTAAGAATACTCTCACACACACTTTTATTTATACACAAACAGATGACAAATAAAAAGAACACACATAGGCCTGCATTATATTTATAACAATGCTTTTCCAAACCCATGCAAAAAATATAAAAGTCCCGTTATTTTATACATGTGGCACATGCATTGTCCCTCATGAATACACTATCAGAGAAAAACACAAGTTTAACATCATATACTATCTATGCTTTTTTTAATTATTTTTATGAATGAAAATGATAGCTATTGTTGCTACAGAAGATTTGTAATTAAATACTATCTAAACATTAGTAATATGGCAATGCAAACATCATTGTCCTATTTATTTGTTAAATGCAACAATTGTACAATAGTTTCCGATAGACTTTCAGATTTTACAGCTGTGTGAAGGGAGAGTTTCAGGTTTTCCTTATGAAATGTAATTTTCAGTACATCTGTTTGGCATTCTAGCAATGAACAATGTTAGTCCTATGAAAGAGAAAGAGAGAAAAAGAATGAATTATGGACAATGAAAACTACATGTGCTGCACTCACTAAAATCTTTTTTTTAAAAAGATTTTTTTTTTAAGTCATTGAATTGGTATTGAGTGTGGAGAGCTCACTTTGCACATATCTATTTTGTACACATCAGAATAATTCTCTTAAAGAAACCTCACAAAAATAACAACAAAAAAAAAAAATCCTCACACCTTAAAACCCACAATAGTAATTTCTTAACAAGGACTTTCAAAAGTTTCCTACATAATGGTACATCACTGATAGGAATTAAACTCTGTGACAAAGCTCTTCTAGCAACTCTTATGCTGCCTGTCATTGAAAAGAATAGCTGGCACGTTATTTAACCCTAATGTATGATGTCAGACTTCTGCAAGTTTTACAGAAAAACAAGTTCAATGGACAAGAAATGCACAGGCCCACTACTTGTACACATAATAGTTTCCAGTACCCTCTTGTCCTCACTCCTAATAAAGCATAAGCCTTAACCTTCTCCTTGACGGGTTTTAAATTTAAAACCTCTACCTTCATATCAAGGCTATCAGTCAGCCTTTAAATTCTGCCACTCATCATAAACCATATAAATAGCTATGTTCTCATTTCTTATGTCAACAGAAGCGTTTGCTTGAATCTCAAACCTTGAACCAAATCTGGGATCAATGTTTACTTCTGAGAGAGTCCACTCTCCCAAAATCATTTCTCTACTTGATAGGCTTCTGACATGAATTTGATGGTAATATCTGTAATATAGCAGCCAAAAGCATTCCTGCATTCCTCCTAACAACATTTCCTGTTCTGATCATCAGCATTAGTCAAGATTCTCCCAAATAAATCCCTGCTGTCCACATTCAGATCATGACTTCCATACCATTCCATTCCTAAGCAAATATAACACTATTATTTAAAATGTCCAAGTATGAATACACATCTGATGTGNATATATTATATATTATATTATTTATATATTTATATAAATTATATATATATTATTTATATTTATATTATATATGTGTGTTTCAGCTAAGGCTGAAATGTGGTTCTTTTCTTCTGTACTTATGGCATAGGCTATTCCTGGGAAGTTTGGTATACCCTTTATTGTTTGGATTCCATGATCGGAATTTTTTCTACCAGTATTCTAATGCTGGAAGCTCCTGCTGCTACTTCAGCTGTGTAAATTTTGATGGAGGTCAATAGTAATTGTAGCAATTTGCCATTCGTTTAAGAGGACTGGGCCTACCTTAAATAATATAA
>VZRU01005488.1:16832-48216 GCA_013398155.1 Pedionomus torquatus | reverse complement strand
GGGGTGGGGGCGGGGCTGAACTAAGATGAGCAAATTAATTGATTTTCACACACTTTAGTGTGTGATGCTGCTTACAGTACGGCAGATGGTACCGCCACTTATTCTTCATTTACTGTCTGACAGTTTACACAGGGGATGGTAAATTTCAGAAAGCTTTTATTTTATTAATCACAGTGGAAGAAGCTCTGAAATTTCTTGTGATGCCCATGTTGACTCCAGCATTCCAAAACCAAAGATGCTCGGATTTTCAGAAGCAGAGCCAGACTATACACACATTGAAAATGATTCAGCTATACTCAGAAAAGAGAAATTTATTGTGAGACATGAATATCAACTAAAAGCAAAAAAAAAAAAAAAGAAAAAAAAAAAAAAAAAGAAAAGAAAAAGAAAAAAGGCAAGACTGCATGTATCTGATCCTTTATGCGTAGCTAGCCTAAAGCACATTCAACCTATTGCCTCAGCTGTGCAAGGGACTTGTGACTAGAGCAGGCTCAAAAAGGAAGAAAATCTATATCTAAAGTATATAATTCAAGATAGTCCTACTAGTTCTGCTTATGACAAGTCACCACTACAAAGTTATATCTTTCCTCTCTTTTTCAACTGGAGTTTAAAATTCCAAATAAAATACATCCTCTTGTTGATTTGCTAGAGGATTCAAATTTGTTCCCTGGGGATTTTTTTTTTTTTATTTCTAATTTCCTTCTATGTAAAATGGCATAGAATAATAAAAGAAACACTACAGGTATATAAAGACAATATGCTGCACAGAACAAATATATTACTGTTCACTTTTCTATGTTCTAAAAGTGAATTTTATTTCTGTTATATCTCAACTGTGTCTTAGTGTGTGACTTTTCTTTTTTTGACTCTGACTCTTTCTTGTAAAGAAAAAAAGAAGAGTGCTTCGCAGCAGCCAACCAACCTGCATGACAAGAAAAAACAAAATTCTGATGAAACAGTACTGAAGTATAAATCACAAACTCAGTCAAACAAATGATATTTCCACATTATCATAGAGAGTCAAATGCAATAGTCTTATGCTGGGAATATAAAATAAATACATTGTAGCAAAAGCAAGGAAGAAGAACCTTTCATTATTATCATCCACCTGGTAGAACTATGTCACATGCCAAGATCAACAAGCAGAATTAACATGTGGATTAAAATAAGAGAGATTATTATTAACTATTGGAAGAATTCAGTAAATCTGTATTCCTACAATGTGAGAGTGACAATTATTATTTTGTATGCAATTGGCTAGGGCTTCAGAAATATAAATCTGAATTATTTCTGCATGTAGTTTTATAGGGCATGAAAATTACTTATTACAGTCTCGTGTGACACATGCTCTCTTTTTTCACTAAAATAAAAGCCAGTGCTTTATATATTTTTCTTATCATCTACATTCTAAGAGATATTCAAGTCTAATCACTTTTGTATTTTGTAAAGATAGCATACAATATAAAACTACAGATTTAAATCCATCTTTATCACATCTCATAACTAAGGAAGATCGTCATATGATTTTGATGATAAATCCCATTAATTAAAATATGTGATAAAAATATAAAACATAAACTAAAAAATCCAGTTCTGTCTTATTAATAACAATAAAAAATTGCTATATTTCAATACCTAGTTATCAGAACTGAACATGGGAAAGCACGTTACTCATACACAAAGGGTCTCTTGTCCACATCTCAGTTCAGCTTTATAAAATTTAGAGTGCATTTAACTCAAGAAAAAAAAAAAATAAATCTCCACTTCCATTCCATTTGGAGCTGAATAACTTCTTACAGGCTGTGCTCACGCAGAACTAAAACCTGGTTGAGTAAAAACATAATCTTAGTGATCTAGGTACCCACTAGCTATGTTTGACATTAGCTATGTCTAACTAACATTTGGCCAGAAACAGGAATATGGTTTTTTTTACTTTTCATGTACTTATGCTTTTAAGATTTTACCGAGAAATCTCCAAACCATTGTTTCAAACATCTTGTGCTTCTGTGAAACTGATTTCATGAACATAATAAATCAGTCAGCTGGAGGGAAAATATGATCTCTACCTGGACATCTTGAAAAGATGGAGTGGATTTCACCTCACTTCACTTAAATGTTTAAAAGTTAGACTAAATCAGTTTACAGACTCCTGAAAGAAAAGCTTTCCCCAGAAGGTTTCACCTTATGTATCATAGACGCTTAAATAACATGAAGCATGCACGGGAACAGCTCCATTTCTTTCCTCTGAAAACGAAGGGAGTCAAAGACAACTTATTTACACTCACGACAACTGAATTTAGAATCCTAAATTTGGTGACACATTTCATATCTCATTTCTCCCTTTTAACAATTTTTCTAACTATAAAAATAGCATTGACAAAATTTTCCAGCTTATGTTTCAAGGTCATTCTCCTATTTATTGCATTTATTTTCATTAAAAAATGAAAGTTTTAAGGACAAACACAGGATAAAAGTTCTTCTCTTCCTAGTGCTTAAAGAAAATGGAAAATTATGTGTGCCATCATCACCACACCTAGCTTTAAATTAGCCTATTCACTATACCTGAAAAAATCTGAGACATCTTCATATGTCAAATCTACTTTGTTAACTTTTTTTTTTTTTTTCCATGTAAGACTGCCTCTGCTACTGTGTCTTTATGCATTTGTCCTCCCTCTCACCAGTCCTTTTTTATGGAGCAGGCAGTATTGCAGTTTCTTCTCTCTGTTAAGGCATTTGTGGAAGGGAAGAAATCAAAGAAAAGCAAAACTGATCCACCAGTTTTGAATGAGACATTTTTTTACCTAAAGAATGTTGTTCAGATGACTTGTCTCTTTTTTCTCTCTTTCTGTTCTTTGTAAAGACCTCCTGAGAAAAAGAGAAAGGTTTTCCTGCTTCTTCCAGTAGGTTTGCCTGATTGCTTTTCCCATTTGCAGGTCACCCTAGGAAGACCATTGGTATAGTTGTTTTCTCCTCTAATACAACCTCATCACACTTGCTGGAAATTTTATTTTCCAATGTACAACCTGTGGTAAAGTAATGTAATTTTCTTCCTCTATTCCAAAGGAATATTTCCCATTTTAATTTACCATACTCACAGCATCAAGGGAAACGTTCCTTTGAGAAAACCAGAAAGTTACTGGCTGCTGGCAAAAGTGAATTAAATCCTGAGGTTACAGGATGATAATATAAATCTATTGAATTCTCCTAAGTCTTGCTGTAGAAGGGAAGTGGGGTTTGTGCCAGGGAAACTCTAAACACTTGCATTTTTTTTGAAAAGTTTAACAAATGAAAATACAGACTTCTTTTTGAGTTGCTTGATGTTATCATGTTATCTGTTGTGAGAACAGATTCAGATCCTGTATCCCTCTACATATGTTGGGAGAAGTGCCTCAAATTACTGTGGGATTTGCTGGAAGGAACAGTACAATTAAGCATAAAGTGCAATATTTAGTTGTGAGAAATTTTAACTAACAATTTCAGCAACTTCCTCTCTGACAAGTGTTCAAGGAAATTTCCCCAACACTTGATAGTGTCTGAAATGAGGGACTTAATAAAAGTCATCTCTGCTCATTCACCTGGATGCATGCTATAGAGGTGAATTATTACCCCACTGACTTGGAAAATTCATCTCTAAGTGGAAATTCCTTGAAAAACTCTTAGGAAAACAGTAAAGGTTAGTACCAGTCAGCATAGAAAAAAAAAAAAAATTTGGAAACATGCCAAAGAAATGCAGAAACACAGAATGGTTAGAAGGAGCCTTAAAGATCATGAAGTTCTAATCCCCCTGCCATGGGCAGAGATACCGAGCACTAGAGCAGGTTGCTCAAAGCCCCACCCTGCCTCACCTTGAACACTTCCAGGGATGGAAACCTAGCAAAATTAATCTTAATCATGTTCTTCTCCTCTGATCTAGTCTGCATGATCCCAGTAACAGATGCAGTAATAATCTTGGATGAGGGAGACTGGGAGGGTCAGTTATGCTTGCCTTTTCACTGCACTATACCATTTTTTTCATGGTAAGAGGGATTGTATAGGGATGATTTGTCATATCACAGTGGATCAAAATTGATGTAAAATCTATGTTCTGATGACTGCTAGTTGATTCCTAGCATGGTGTTGACTGGAGGCTCAACACTGTAGAAGTGGTGCCCCTGACAACCAGCTTGAAAATAACCAACAACTCTCTGAGCATCAGGATTCCACTATACCAGAAATGTTTTAGTACCAAACCAAGAGCTTTTGGCTTCCCCACTTCATTGCTGCCTTTTCTCCAATATGTTTGCAAGACATGGCTAATGTTCAGTTAGTGCTGTACTACTTATTCATCATTCAATTACATGCTATTTCACTGCCTCTCCTTTGTGCCTTCAGTTTCTCCTCTCTTCTACTGCACTGGCACTGCACTGTCTCTAACACTTCAGCTTAAAAAATGTAGTCTTAGCCTGGTACTGTGAAATTTTTTTTGCCTTGTTCCAGGTGACTGCATACAGCAGAGAGCAAAGCAGATCTCTCGCAAGAATCTTAAGCACGCTGGGTGTTCACTGAAGGCAGCATGATGCTAGGATTATAAAAGAAGAAAGAATATACTAAAAAGGAACACTCTTTCTTGTACCTCTTTTCTGCCTCTTTTGCCTTCCTTCCAGCTCTTATCACCGCTTTTGCTTTCTGCAGCTGTGAAGTTGTAGCTTCTCTTTTCTTAAAATGTATAATCTCATATTTGAAACATTCCCAAACAGGACATCTTAGATAAATGGCTATTAATGATGTGAGGAAGGTTGAGAAGTAGAATTTTAATCATTAACCAGTTTAGGGGTTTACAAAATGAGTAAAGAAAATAACTGAATGGCGACTTAGTTACAGATTAGAAAATTACAAGATTCACACTAAGTTTACTAAAAGGTATCCCTAATCAATACATATACATATGAATAAAGGCACAAATTACAGATTACTAATTAGATATGTATATATCTAAGCAAGCATATGAGCTCATACAGGGCTTCAGTTGGGAATTTCTTCACAGCAAGCAATACTAGCAAGCCAAAAGGTGCTACTTTTAGGTCCTACATGTATAGGGATGGAGAGAAGACCACCCAGATCCACAAAATCAATGTGTATTTCACAATATGCACATGGTGAGGTGAGTGAGACTTTAGTTCCAATTTCCCTTGCTCAGATTTAGGATAAATACTCATGATGCATTTGCATTCCTCAACAGGTGATATCTGAGGCTTGAAAAGGGTCTTCTGCCCTGACCTCAAGGTGTCAGCCTTAAAGTTATCTCAACTCAGGGGAGTTATAAGCCACAGCCTACTGTATCCAAAAAAGCTCAAAGGATCTTTACTAGAATTTAATAGCTACTTATACGATCTGAGACAATTGACTTTTGTCAAGTACTTTTCCATTCCAACCCAATTCAGATCATAGTTATGTAACCCCAGAGCCTGACAGATTTTGGGAGCCTGGTATCCCTACTCTGTTGCTATGATCCATATGGTGTCAGGGGTGATTGGTTATAGTTTTATCTTCAAATCGTAGGGGCCATGGGAACTAAGCACACTATTATGTTCTTGGTCTGTTGCTCTTTACCTTTTGTTTCTTTCATGTTAGACCAGTATGTTATGTTCTGGTCCATTGTGATGTTCTGAGGCACAGGTTTGAAGGGAGATCGTGACAAGTATCAAGTGGACTTTAACTTACGAATGCTTAATTATCTAGTGGATGAAACTCACATGTTTCTATTAATGTACAACACTGAGGGTTTTTTTTAAGAGACATAGTGAAACGTATTATTTTTTTGATTAAACCTCTGTTACAATCATTATTATTATAATAAGAAACAGCTATTCATAGATTTTGAAACTTTTTTTTCTCTACAATATTAAGTATCTGACACAAAAATTTCAGATTATTTTGTTAAAGTCTCATGAATAACACCTTAGGAATTCAGAGTTCATCATATCTTCCTATATAATATGTTGTATATTACTTTATATATAATTATTTCTATATTGTATAATTATTACATAATTACAATAGGATAACATTACATATAATTATTGGGGATTTTATAATTTTATATTATTATATAATATGAAAATTTCTAATATATATTTATATTATAAATTATATAATTAATATGTTCTATCTTATTTTTAGTATATGAAAAATATTTTTATCTTAGCTCTGATCCAAAGACAAACCACACTCCTCTTGAAGTCATGAAAGATTTTTACTACATTTTAGCTAATAACTCAGAACACTAAAAACAATTTATAGACATTGGTTTGTAAAAACCATGTAAACAACAGGTTTACTACAGGTAAACCAACAGGTTTACATACTACACTGTGAGTTTCCTTAAATGCAGACATCACAATAATGATTTCTGTATAGCATAAAATCTATGTGCAATAAATAAAGACACTGGAAAACACAAAGAGGTAGTTGTAAACAAGAAGAGAAGCAGCAGACAGACAAGGCTTTATTAATAGAGTGATCAAAGTCAGTAACCACCTACCGCTTGTTTGTTCTTCTGGCATTCTTGGAAAAATAAAAAAGGCTCAGTCATAAGCAGGATCACACAACAGAATATGAGAACTTATATAATGTTTTTCATCCTCATATTAAACTTCTCCAATTGTTGGGGCCATGGTATTAACAGTGGAGATCTACTTCTATATGTGTTTTTGACACAAGCTAGTGAAAAAGAAAAGGGTGGAAATAATTTCTTGTAACTGATGAGTTCAATTACACCTTTTACTGGGGTTGTATTTACTTTAATTGACAGCACATAAGACTGCAACATTTTGTTCAGTGAACATTTGTATAAACTAGAAGATTACATTAGAAGTGGTAATGGAATTTTAGCTACAGGAGTATAAGAATGTTATATAGGTGAATCTGTAGAACTGTAGAACATTAAACATCCATCGTTTCATTTTATAAGTAGGAACACAGACACTAAAATGAAAATATGGTCAGGAAAGAGAGTTTAATTAAGACAGTCTTCTTTTATATCAGTTAAAGACATACTGCAAATCAAATGGCTATGCATGTTTGCAAAATGCCTTGTTAAGAACAATTTGCTTCATAGTTATTTTGCTTTATGAAGCACCCTTTACCAACACACATACTATGGATTTACACAGGTCAAATTTCGATTCACCTGCCTAAAAATCCTTTGCTAAATATCCTTGACGAATTGCCTTCGACTTCTAAGATCCTATTTTCTCATGCATCTCTGGTCCTGGCTTCCTCTACTCGCTTTCGTACACTAGTGTTTATGAAATCATGTACATTTCCTCATCAACCCAGTTACTGTTGCAGTTATATCCATCAGTAAAACAAATTATTTTATTTTTAAAGAATTTAGTTACAGTTCTATAATGTTTAAGGATATTTCTATTTCTAATTCACTGCTTAACCACAAGAATCAGTGAGGTAAGATCAATTTTGTTTTGGCTGTTTCTATAAGGAAGCATGGAAAGTAATTTAGCAAGAACAGGCCATAGAAAGAAACGTTAGTATTCTATTAGCATTTTCAATTACTGTTGCATTTATAATATTTCTGTGATCATTTTCTTACTGTGATAAAAATAGTGTAATGATAGGAAGCAGTTTGATCTGAAGCAACCATATTTTACTAGGTTAGACTAGATTCTCAGTTACATTTGGCATCCTTAGGACTTTTAATTGGTAAATATAATTTTAGGGTAAAAAACCTTTTTCTATTTGGAAAAGCCCCCAACATATTTCATGCTCTTAAGCTTACATTTGTCCTTTCTTATTGCAGCTATTTTGTTCAGTGATATGATGCTATCTATTTTAACAAAACCTCTCTTTTGTAGATCTTTATGAAAATCAGTGGTACAACATATCCTATTGTCAATAATAATTACCAAAAAAACCTCCAATTTTTTTCTTCCAGAAGTGTTGGTATTACAATCTCACAATTGAATGCTGCTTAACTAAGAGAACAGTGGAACTTGTGATGCATCACATATAAGCTAATCAGCTGCAGAAGCTCTGGATCAGATTCACCAAAGCAAATACCTGTGACCACAAGCTGTGTGTTTCTGGTCCCTGCACAATTTCAGAAGCTGCAACATTGGATTTACTGCCCCAATCCATCAGATAGAATAAGATCTAGTTTCTGAAGACTATTTGTTCTTTGTGCTCTCTGCAATATGAAGGTTTGATGATATGGCAGATGTGAGAAGTTCATGCATGCTTATTCTGGAAAACATGCTTCTATGTACAGAGATAAGCTTATCAGTGAGGCAAATTGTTAGTTTAATGTATATCACAGGGAAAGCTGGTATAATCCACATTAGCAGAGTGACATTTATGGATATATTCCATCTCTCTCTAATAGTATTTACCAACACATCAAGGACAGCACGACCATGGCAAAAGCAGCACTGTACCTAGACTTCAGTGTGGGAGCAAAGCATGGCCAATTTCAACATGTCCTGTACATTAGTAACTGGCATAACATTTGCAAATCTACTTTTAGAAAATCTGGAAGGCAATGTCTTATTACCAGTTTTTATATGTGGAAAGGAAAATTACAGAGCCTCAGGAAGAAATGCTGCCACCATCTGAAAAAGAAAAGACAGGCTGTAAATCCTTACACACATGTGTGTGCACATACACACACACATCACCACTAAAGTACATTTGAAAAGAAATACTTGATCGACAGCAGCAGAAATGACTTCTCCTCAAGTTACAATGTATACCTACGTATAGCCAATGACTTTCATGCTCTCTCCAGTGAAGACCCTAAATGCTCTATACATTTTGGTACCTTAAAACCTACCTTCTTCAGTGGTTTCACAGAGGAAACTTCCAGCAGCCCCATGAGATTTCACTGGGTGATCAACAAATCTTCTCTCCTTTGCATATGCTTTGAAGTCCCTTTTGTTGTCATGCTCTTATTCATACCACATAATTTGCACTATTTGACAGATCAAGTGTTAGAACTACTAAAGAGTAGCTTACATTTCAGATTCCATCACATTTAATATCACCTTTTCCTTCTGAGTGGAGAGAGAATGGCAATAACATGGAGAGATAGTTTATCATGTCTCAGATCATGCACAAAATTATTTTGGAGGTTGCCTAACAGTCAGTGAAATGTGTTGTCAGGGAGAAAAGCTAATAAAAGCTCTGACAACCCCATTTGTTCTTATCAACCTGGAATGTTCAGGGTACTGCTTTACTTCAAAGGAACTATTACAAAATTGTAAAATTGTTACTCAATTTCTGACAAAAACATCCAAGTGCCAGCAATTCCAGATTCTAGAAAACTACCAACACATTCGGGAAACTAAGAGCTTTCAGCACATTCTAGTTCTTAAGTATTGCAGCAGTAAAACAATTTCCTGTGTTATAGGTGCCATAAAATTATTCTTGTTTTTAAAGGAGTATTGCATTTTTATGGGCTTTGAGATGAGAAGCACTTGATGATTACAAGGGCCAGTATAATATTTCATTTTGAAAGGGCAGAGAAGTTAAAATTTTTGACCAAGTTTTTACTTCTGTTATCTGCATTTTACTAACAAATTAGTACTGCAGTTTCAGTAGAATTTTCTGCTCGCCCTCGAGTTTTACAGCTTCATACTGCAAATGCGTGTGAAGTAATACCTTAGACCTAGGAATTTCCTAGGTGAAACTAAGCAAACAGCAAGTTTTTAACTGTAGGCAATTGCTAATTTCATTTTCTCCTCTGACAATGGTATTTAAACTTCTGACAATACAAGTTCAGCACAGGAAAAGTGACATGTTCCTTATCCCCCGTTTCTTCTTATTCAGGAGAGCTGCCACCCTACCTTACCCCAGATCAGAGCATGTTCCAGTGTAAAAAAGATGACACACCATCTCAGGCTAGCTAGTTCACATTGCCTGTTTCTTACAATTGATATTGTCTTGCTAGACTTGCTGTATCTCTGCCACTTTCATTCCCTTGTTGAGAAACTTGTTGACCAAGGGCACATATATGCTACAGCATACCCTGGAGGCTTAGACTCCAGACATGCAGCCTGTGGTCCTGTTCAGAATATGTATGCTGAAGCACTGGTGCGCATAGTGTGTGTGTGTGCAGATATGGGTATGAGGAGGAGGAGGGAACTGCTGGAGAGGGTACAGCAGAGGACTGATGATAAGATGATAATGGAGCAAAGGAGCCTGGAGTATCTCTTTTATGAGGAAAGGCTGAGATACTTGGGTCTTTTTAGTCTGGAGAAGAGAAGACTGATGGGGGATCTGATCAATGCCTATAAATACTTAAAGTGTGGGTGTCAAGAGGAAGGGGCCAGATTTTTTTTCAGTGGTGCCCAGTGACAGGACAAGAGGAAATGGGCACAGACTCATACATAAGAATTTCAATCTAAACATGAGGAGGAACTTCTTTACTTTGAGGGTGGCAGAGCACTGGAACAGGCTGCCCAGAGAGGTGGTAGAGTCTCTGTCTCTGGAGACACTCACAACCCACGTGGAGAAGTTCTTGTGCAACCTGCTCTAGTAGGACTTGCTTTGGCAGGGAGGTTGGACTAGATGATCTCCAGAGGTCCTTTCCAACCCCATATCATTCTGTGATTCTGTGAGGATGACAGACTGGTGACAACTCTTAATTTTGCTTCAGTAAAGATTCAGGGTATAATTCATATCTGGAGCAAGCATCAGTGAAAACTTGTGAAAAACTTTTCCTTATGTAAAAGCAGTGCACCATATGACCTTCCAAAGTTGGTTTGGGTCTTTTTCCCTGGAGCTCTACAACTGTCCGTTTTTTTTTGTTGTTGTTTTTTTTTTTGTTTGTTTGTTTTTTTTGTTTTTTTTTTTTTTTTTTTTTTTTTTTTTTTTTTTTTTTTTTTTTTTTNTTTGTTTGTTTGTTTGTTTGTTTGTTTGTTTGTTTGTTTGTTTGTTTGTTTGTTTTAACTAACAATTTTAATAAAAATCATAGGCTGCTAAGTATTTCAGCAAGTTAAGGAAGGATTTGCAATGATAAAACATAGGAAAAGTTATCTGTTTTTAAGAAATTTAGCATATTGAAATGAAGTGTAGATTATGGAGATCTGTGATGCATGAAATTCAGAAAGCAGATATATCTGAACATTTTTAAATATAACATTGTTACTTTGGCATAATAGCAAACATGGCTGATGGGCTTTTATTTATTGATGCAGCCCATTCTAATGAGTTTCAAAATGACTGCTGCTAGATAAAATTTCAGAGGAGTGAATTATTTAATGTTCCTAATGGCATACTTGAATATGTATCACATTTTGCAGAAAAATGTCCAAAGGAAAATATAGTACTCAATTATACTAAAATCAGCAGATGAGAGAGAAACCCTATTTGATTAAAAAACATTAAAGCCATGATTACAGAAACTGTATATCAAACAGCAATATCATGAAAAAGAATAATTATCTGAGCATTAAAATCATCAAGTTTTAATATTTTTTAATGGTAACAATAGCAATACAAATTATGGGAAGATTTCTCTTGAGGCTCAGATGTTGAGCACAAACACAGCAGGAGCTGAATGCTTCTCAGATATATGCAGCTCAGCTGTAAGACATACCAAGACGGCGATTCATTGCTGTACAATTATGTTCAGATCCTGTAATCCTCACCATTATGAAGGAACCTGAATGATATTTAAGCAACAAAGACTTTTAACAGTTTTGATTCCTTTTAAAAGGACAAATACATAAACAGTGAGTTGCTACAGCCACTTCTTAGCAAGAGACATCAAAGCAAATGACAGGCTAAAAAGAAAGGGTAGTAAGCTCACCAGCATGAAAAGCATTTCAAGTTACAGCATGAAAAGCTTGTCAGCTGGGTAGATGAGATTTTTAATGTGAGCATCTCCTGTCACATATGGGGAGCTGTCACCTTGACATGCAGTGAAAATGTCATGCAGTATGCACAAAAACGGTTCAATATTGGCTCAAAAAGCCAAAAGCTTAATTTTTTCTGTTTCAACAGAGATGGTTGTGTGCAAGAAGAGTAAGGAAACAGTAGAAAACATGGACACATCTAAATGCCTTGTCAAAATGCCTAAATGCATTTGGGATTGTTCAGTCTGAGGAAGAGGAGACTGAGGGAGACCTTATTGCTCTCTACAGCTGCCTGAAAGGAGGCTGTAGAGAGGCAGGGGGTTGGTCTCTTCTCCCAAGTTACAGATGACAGGACAAGGGGTAATGGCTTCAAGTTGCACCAGGGTAAGTTCAGGTTAGATATTAGGAAATATTTCTTCACTGAAAGGGTTGTCAGGAATTGGAATGGGCTGCCCAGGGAGGTGGTTGAGGCACCCTCCCTGAAGGTATTCAAGAGAGGAGTTGACTTGGTGCACAGGGATATGGATTAGTGTTGGGTGGTGTTTTGTGTGGTGTGGGGGTTTCTTTGCTTGTTTGTATGGGGTTTTTTTGCGGATTTTTTTTCTTTTTCCCATTGGTTGGACCAGCTGATCTTAAGAGGTCCCTTCCAACCTAGGTGATTCTGTGAAAAACTGAGGAAGGGTAATGGCAGGGAAGGGGAGGAGGATGGCCAAAACTGAGATAAGGCGAGAACAGAATGCATGAAGGAAGCAGGACCAGGATTTGAAATATGAGATCAGCTCTGATAGAACAGTTTGATTATCCAGTACTCATGAAGCCATTTAGATATTCATGGGGCTTCAGAACATCATCTCCCATATTTCTTCTTTCGGTATTCCTCTCACTCCTTCACTGACTCATTGATTTTCAGAAAATGATGTAGTAATATGGTTAAAGGAAATTTTTATTAATCAACATGACCTACAGATGTCAAGGTAAGCGCAATTCTTCATTTTCAGGTGGGGTTTTTGTCTGCCTCTGCTCAACTTCCTCCCTGTGATGAGAAGTGACAGACAATTCTAGTCCATTCTTGAGTTGACAAAGCATTTTATTTAACTGGCACAACTGGAAATCCAGACACAGCACAGAATGCAAGTGTATCTGGTTGTAGGCTGACACTGAGATTTATATATTCTCATCAGATTTCCATCATGTTTTATTCTTTTTTAGCTTGGCCTTGGCTTTTTCAAAATCTAACATTCTAACCATCTACATTGCTTCTTTGGAGCCCCAGATCTTACTTTCAACTCTACTGTCTCTTTTCAAGTGTATTTAGTATAACAAAATACCAGATCATCTGGGACAGTGAACAGTCAGACATAATTGTAATAAAAATTAGACATATACCAGAAATAAAGACAGTGCAAAACCTTGGTTGTTTTTAAGATAAAATAGGAAAGTTCAATGAATCTGTAATAGGATAATGGAAAGGGTCTTTATAATGTAAAGCTATAGAGAGCTTACTGCTATCTTACAAGACTGTTTTACTCCTTTCTCTCCCTACTGGGATCAGATTGGAAACCAGGAAGCATCTGGTACATTCAGAATTAATAACAGGGAAGTGGTTTTGTTTTTACAACTACACATCCCAGAGTTCTCAAGCAAAAAGAGAGGTGGGAAATAAATAAATAAATAGATAGGTAAATAAATACATAAATAAAGGAAGGAAGAGACAATCACATTCAAAGAGCCCGGGAGACTTCCTTGGGCAATCTTACATAAATAACCTTACATAAATAATTTAATCTATTTCATCAACGTGTAGTCACTTCTGTGTGAGTAGCATCATACCTCTTAGCAGACGCAATTTGTATGAAAGGTATTTCTGTGCTTTAAAATACTCTTGCATTTCTTCTGAGGAGAAATTATGAAATCGGATATGATTTTTTTCTCTAATCCATTTTGTCTACTATAGGTATTTCTGGAATTGAAACCATACGTGTTAAAGACAGAACTGAAACTGATTAAATAATGTCTTTCACTGCTGCCCCAAATTATTTTGATAAAACTGTTCTTCTCAACCAGGTAAACATACAATGAACAGTTTCAATAAATTTGCATGGAGTAGGCTTGTGCTGAGGACACTATAAATTGAGTAAAGCATGCAGTGATTCAGGGATGCTTCACAAAATGCATGAAACCAGTTCTAATATTGTGAAGGCTGTGCATGAAGAACATATAACTGAGACCCTAAAGAGCTAGAAGGTGGCAAACGTAGGAATGGTAGGGCAGGACTGGGGAAATGTTAATACAGAAAAATAATATCATCTCAGATCACCACTTGTTCCCTAATCACTAAAAAGAGAGAAGAAATCACCTGTATCTGTAAGAGTTCTGCCAGGATGTTGCTACAGGATTGACAGCAGGAAGTACCACAGTAAGATTTTAGGAGTCTCTTATTAATACTAGCTGCAATCATCATGAAAGGATGTGCTAACATTTTGGTGATGGATTTTGGTGCATGAGACTATGTCTTTAATCCTATAATCAAGTACAACAGGAAGTAATTTGAGATACAGTCAAGCATTCAAAATTGTTTCAAAGCTGCATACAAAGGTTAAATTATGAAGTCCTTCCAATGACTTACAGTCTTATGAGTGCCAAAACTGCCACCTGGTCTAATAACTAAAAACCATATGATTCATACACCTTTCAGAAAAGTGAGAAGGTTATTTGAGGGAGGAAAAAAATGAAATTACAATTGCAGTCCCTTTTGGAAGGACATCCTTGTTCTTAGTATTTATTTTTCTCTGTCTTATATTACAAAGAGGGCAAATGAAAATTAAGGTATTAATATTTTCCTATACATAGTAGAAAATCTTTAGTACTAATGAGACTTATCAGATTGACAGCCTGGGAGAACAACTTCTGTACTGATAAATCCAGAGAATGAATATTATATTAGGAGTGATAATGCAAGCTCCCTTAGAGTAGCCCATCAATGTGTTTCTGTCCTGACCTGAAGGGGACTACCTCCAGAGAGAGAGGAAGTTCAGTCTCATTACGCATGCATCTCTCAGCCTTTTTGTTAGAACTGCCAATCATGGTTTTCAAAGTAATAGTGATGCCACTCAGGGGTCACTGAGAACAGCATTAATAACAGAATTTAGATAAAGTAAGCTGCAAAATTGAGATTACAAAGAACTCTGTTGCATGGTCTCATTTTCTATCTCCCAAACATTTTAACAGTATTTACTTTTCTGTGGAGTTGTTCCCTCCCCATACTAGTACTCCTCTAATAAAAATTCTCTAGTAAAAAGAGAATAATTAGCCAGATAGTTGGTTTAAAAAATGAGGTTTTAGAATTCCAGGACTCTTGCATCTTTAAAATCTGCTCCACTAAGACTGATTTATAAAATTACTTTGAGAAACTTGTTGGCCTCTATTTAAGCCCAAATTTTAAAGCTATCCAGGCTTCCTAGTACTATTTTCATTACTGGAAAGTTGATCCAGACTGTCATTGCTTTTATAGCATGGAAATGCCAAATATTTGGGCATTCATAGCCAGTTTGCACTGTATTTTTCTTTTACTTTCACCATCCTTCAGGCTCACTGACACTAGCTTTCATTTCCCTGTTGTGTTTCTAGTTAAATTTGTAGATTGTCCCAGATTGCAGATTTTTGGTACCTTCTAAGAAAATATTCTTCAAAAAGGCACCATTATTCCTTATGCTTTTCAATCCTTATGATTTTTCCGTTCATGCTGTGATCAAGAAAAAATAATGTTAAAATAGTGCTGCAGTATCGCTGTGGTTGTATACACAACAGAGTACCAAATTAATTCACAGCTTCTATAATGTCTGATCACCCAAGGGGAGAGATACATGAAGAAAATCAGAACTATCTAAAAGCAATTTCTGAAGCAATTTCTTCTGCAGAGGCTGTCATGTAAGAGACAATGAATCTGATAAACATCAAGACATTATCATTGGACCATTCAGGATATAAGTATGAATAAAACCTTAAATCAGAGGTGTATCAGAAAAGAACACTAGCAACCTGTGTACAGAAGAATATAAGAGATGGCTGGCAGAGATATTGGACAGGAACAAGTGTGTTATATCGTGCAACATCAACTATTTCTATGAAACCATGGTACAAAACAACAAAAAAAGTCTACCTCAGAGTCACATGATGACAGTTTTGTTCCTCTGTGACAGAACTAATACACCAGCACACTTATTTTAACCTAAATTGTTTTGTTTTCTGAACAGCAAAATCAATGCAATTAAAAATCCTAAACTGTCAAAAAGTGTTATATTGTGCAAAACAACATCTTTTTATTTGCATTACATTCTTGTAGTAAAAAAAAAATAGATGCAAAAAACCTCTGCATTCGTTTGGAGCATTCATTTTGTAGATGGGGAAGTGTCATGGTTTTGGCTGGGATGGAGCTGACTTTCTTGCTGGCAACTGGTGTGGTGATATGCTTTTTATTTAGGATGGGAGAAGTGTTGATAGCACACTGGTAGTTTTGGTTGTTGCTAAGTGGTCAAGGCCTTTCCTGCTACTCACACTGCCCCATCAGGGAGTAGGCTAGGGGGGCGCAAAATCTGGGAGGAGACACAGCAGGGAGAGCTGACCCCAACTGACCAAAGGCGTATTCCATACCATTTGATGTCATGCTCAGCATATAATTCTAGGGGCAGAAGAAGGAAGGGGGGAAATTTGGAGTGACAGCACTTTGTCTTCCTAAGTAAACCGTTACATGTGATGGACCCCTACTTTAATGGAGATGGCTGAATGCCTGCCTGCTGATAGAAAGTTGTGAATAAATTCCTTGTTTTGCTTTGCTTGCATGCATAGCTTTTATGTTACTTTTTAAACTGTCTTTATCTCAACCCACAAGGTTCTTTTTTCCCTCTCCTTTTCTCCTTCTTGTCCCTACCAGGCAACCGTGGGGAGGGGGCATGGAGGGACCAGGAGTGAGTGAGTGGCTGCATGGTCCTAGCTGCCAGCTGGGGTTTTAAACCACAACATGAAGTGAAGCAAAAAACCTTAAGGTTTCAGAAAACAGAAGAGGAATTTGGACGATAATCTTAAATTTAATTGATGATGAGTAGGAACAAATTCCAGCAGATATTCATGGGGAGTTTAGACAGTCCAAAGGAGAAAAGAAAACCCACCACTGAATCCTCACCTGAAAATGTAGGTGCTTTAAAAGTCCCCGCTGCCTTTATTTGCATTAATTATGTAAGCAAGCAACCAAAGCTGCACGACTGGATATATTGAAGATGATGTTACTTTGGCTGTTCTAAGTATATTAGGCAGAAGTAAAATCACTCCAAATGCACAAAGCAGGCCTTCACTTATCTAAGTCCCCCCCAGGGCTCTACTTAGAAAATGTATTCAGAACAAAATTAGTGTATAAAGACAACATTGATTTTCGCATCAAGCATAAGGAAAGCAGCCCAAATCATTTCAAAGCATAGCAAAAGAAGAGAAACACACAACAGAGAATATGACTCTGTGTCCCACTGATGACAGCATCTCTGCTGTAAAAAGAAAAATTTGTTTGTTTCAGGGAACGTTTACACATCTTGTACTTACCAGCCACTGAATAAAGTGCAATGTAGATAAACAAGCACTGGAACCGAGCACTGGAACCTATTGCTTTTTGCTGGGTGAATGCCCTGAAAAAAGCATTGCTTGGTCACAAAATTTATCCTGGGAACATCAGTATCATATTGTTAACAGCACAGCTTCAGCAGCAAAGTAAGAGCACCTTTGCTTCAAGACTTGATTTAAGTTAGGTGACAGGTGATAATGCAGAAGAAGGAAGATGAAGATTTTATATGGCAAGAAATACTTATTTTCTAATTTTCTGGGAGAAATGTGACAATAACTAAATTACTACATAATAAAGTGTGTATGAGCAATAATCATCCCGATCACTATCTTTTTCTTCTTCACCTATTAAGTCCTTACTGTGGTGGTCTGAATCAACACTGTGCTTAAAGACATACCTAAGTGTTAGTGGGTTAAATTAGACATCTATAGAGAGATTAGAAATACATTAAATATGATTGTTACATTTTAAAACAAAGGTTAGAATCAAATCTAGTGAATAAATTAACAACTCAACAAGCAACTTAGAGTGTACAGGGACTGAAATTCTGAGCTTAAATGGAAACAATACAATAGTGACTCTTCTTTACTGCCCATCTGAAAAGTACAGCAATTCTTACTGCAGGGAGATCAGACTGCAATAATAAAAAGAAACCTTAATCATCCTACTTAGACTGAGCTAATATCACTATAAACATATCCAGAAGATCAGTTCATTAGATAATAGAAATCCCTTTTTTAGGTAGAATT
Organism: Pedionomus torquatus; assembly: GCA_013398155.1. Taxonomy (NCBI): domain Eukaryota; kingdom Metazoa; phylum Chordata; class Aves; order Charadriiformes; family Pedionomidae; genus Pedionomus; species Pedionomus torquatus. Next base: position 30,010 of record VZRU01005488.1, on the reverse strand, counting down.
TAGATTAAAGAGATTAGGTGAAACCCTCGATTTGGTCTTGAGTGACGTGCAACATCTAGCTCAACACCTTTAAGAGGTGCTATGAAAATGGCCATAATGGAGACTCAACATGACTGTCATAAAAGGAAGTCACCCTTACAGACCTACTAGAATTTTCTTAACAGGCCAATAGCTGCAGGAACAAGGATCATTCATTTCACACATTCTACCTGGATTTCTAAAAAGCCTTCGTAAGTTGCTCACCGAAGGTTTCGAAGGTTTTGAAGTGAACCAAGCAGCCCTCTGATAAAAGCAATGTCGCTGCATGGATAAATAATTGATTATGACATAGGGAAGCAAAGTTCAGTAGTGCAGGAGAACCACTGGAGACTTTTCACTTGAGTTTGTTCTGCTTAACATTTGGAAAACAGGGTGAGGACTGGAGTGACAAAATTTTTTCAGAATAAAAAGGATGAGAACAGATGTGAAAAACTCAAGGTGAGAGACTTATGAAGTGAATGACTAGACATCAAAACCTCAAGTAAAAGTCATCATATACGAGGAAATGTCCTTGTGGGAGAAAAGGAAATACTTACTTTATGCAGAAAAAGACAACTCTGGGGCCAAGTTGGAAATATGATTTTTCTGATTATAACACAGAACTCTATGAGAAAAGTTTAGGATGAATTGAAAACCCCAAATCAAATGCTAAGATGTATTTCAAAAGGTAGAGGGGAAAAACAGAATATAATTGTGCCTTACAATAAATCTCTGGTTCACATGCCTTTTGAATACTTTGTGCAGCTCAGTTCCCTCTCAAAAATTGTGCAATAGAACTAGAAGCCCAGAGAGGTTCAGGATGATAAGGATAAATATGGTATTTTTTTCATCAGGAATGGCTAAGTGGACTGCACTTTTCAGCCTGGAAAAGAGACAGCTGTGGGTAGAGTGGCTAACAATAATAAATAGACAATAGATGGCAGATAATAATTGGTTTTCAATCATCTAATAGTAGAAATTCCTATATTAACTCAATAAGATCTCATTTGAAGAGAAATCAAAGGAGGTTCTTCAGGCAAAACACGGGTAAGCCATAAAACTCCCAGGTACAAGACTTTTTGAGCATCAACAGTTTATCTGGGTATAGTAACAGTCTGGATCAGTTAATAAATGCAGTGCAAGTTACTTTAAGAACCCTTAACTCAGACATGTGCGTGTGAATGTAACAACATACACCCATGACCATCTGAAGTATTTGCATATGTAGGTCATATATGTTGGGGAAAGGGCTGAGTAGAAGCAAGTAGAAGGGGGGAACCTAGATACACGTTTTGGAATTCCTTGCAAAAAACTCACATGCCTCAAAGCAGCAAGTGCACCTTTAGACTGCTAAAGGGCTGAGAACTAAGTTTATCTCCTTCATCCCTTATTTCTTCAGAAAGCATTTCCATTCTTCCTTTGGTCTATACATTTCAAAAGTTGCACAAATCTACAAACCATCAGATCACCCAGAAAACCTATCAATCGGTATCAGCCCACATACTATTCTAAACTTTGCACAAGCAACGGAACTTTATAACTCCACATTCTACTTCCTTTAAAAATTCTTCCTATTCTCATTATCAGACCAGAAAATTAATTAACTGGCCATTAAGTCAGCTATTTTGTTCCTTAAAGAAAAAAGGGTAAGCATAGGGGAGACAACATCCAATTCTAAAGGATCAATGACGGGGTTGGTGGTTTATCATATTTGGCCAAGGACTCTTCCACTTACTCTCTGTTGATTGTTCATTATTCTATACTGATTCCTGTACCAAATATTTGCTAATGAACAATTCTACCAAATTTTTACAAATGTCTTTCAGCCATGACATAACTGCCAAGCTAAAATGTATGTGCAGATATGAATTGCATAGGCTTAGAATTATACTTTAGTCCAAGATAGTTAACCTTGTAAAGTTCCACCCTCTCCTTTGTTTTTGGATTCTGTTTAGGTATTTGCCAAACTTGGAAGAACCTAATACATATCCTGTAGCTGCACTGTTGAAGCTTAAAAAACAAAACAAAACAAAAAAAAAAGGTGATAATTTATTTAACTCATATTAGCAACTCTGAAAGGTAGTGTTCTCATATTACAATGTATATTAACAAAATTTGTTTTTATACTCAGTGCTTTCAAAAGGTGCTAGCACCTTGCACTTGGCACAGTCCAAGTACTTAAATAAGTGAGCAAGTTTCCAAAATAATTACCATAAATAGCATCTTGCCAACAGATTGTTGAGCTATTTAAATCATGTTTAGAAGCAACACATTCTGAAGGACTGTGGTCAAGCCAAATCTAATTATGTGGCTACTCTGTTTAAAAATCTCAGCTGTTAAGTCATTACAGCACTGTGTTGCACAAACTTAACCTCATGCAGTCAGAAATCTCTTCACTAGTTTCCTCTGCATGATTTAAACAGCACATTTTCTAAAAGCAAGGACTAGCTTTCTCCTGGCCAAAGCCAGAATCAATTATACTTAAATCACTTCCAACAGATGCTTGTTTAATTGTGCTTAAACCTCAGTGACAGAAATCTCACTACCTTTAAGATGCTGTATACAGTTATTTGTACAAACACCCAACCAAACAAAAAACAATAGAAGACATGAGTCTCACATGTGGATGACCAGAGAAATATACAAAATAAACATTTGCCAATATATTTTTTTTAAGCAGCAGTAATATTTTTCCAATTGGGAAATGACAAATATTTTGCTTGCAAATTCCTTTAGGTAATATTAAGTCTTATGTGAGAAAATTTAAGAAAAAATATAGCAAGAATTTAAAGATTGTAATTGGATGGCAACTTGTACAGGAACATTTTCTGTGACTCTGGTCATATTTAGCAGGACTAACAGCTCATTTTATTGTGGACCAAACAAACATACATGTCAATTTTCTATTAAATGTCATTCATGCTTATAGCCAGGAAATGGGTCTGTATTACCATTTGAAAAAAAAAAAAAACAAAAACCAAACCAAAAAACCGAATAGTTAGCATAAACACAGAATTAATTTAAAATTTCATATGTAATTCAAGACTTTTGAAAAACAATTTAACACATCATATGCCCTCTATGAAGTATAGTTGAAGACCACATTCAACAGCAAGCCCTGCTCTAATCTCTAACTTCAAATATTCCATCTTTATTTAAAACATTTTATATCTCTCTGAAATTGTTTTACTCTCCAATGACACAAACTCTTTCAAACCTTTTGCGAGATACTTATGTAACTTGCCAACTCGAACACATTTCACATTTGGAGGTTAGCTAATGTCATTGCCATAATTCAGGAGAAGAACCTGTGACGAGCTGTCGCGGTTTCAGCCAAACCCACCAAAACCTGAGCGACCAGGACACGAGCTAACAATGTTTCTCTGAAGAATATTTTTTCCTGTAAAACTACATGGAACTTTTCATTCTTAATACAAAGATGACCTTTAAAGTTCTTAAAACATGTCTTATCTAGTAAAAAAATTTGATTACAATATTGAAATTACCCTACATAGCTCTACACAAACAAGTCAAGCCTTAGACTCTGACATCAAAATGCTTTGTAAACTTTGTTTTACAATTTTTACAAATTTTAAAAGACATTGATGTGCATATGGTAATATTGAAATTTGAAGCTATATAACATTAACCTAAGGACGTTCTGTTTGATATTATAATGTATATTTTAAATAATATTTACTTGCTGTCGCGGATCAACCAAGGGAAAAGTTAGTTAAAAATTAGAGAAAAATTGGAAATTCTGGACTTTAGTTAGTTCCCCCAAAGGCACGAAATTTTCTTTGAAGTCTAAACTTTATAAAATGCAGACAGTGAATTAGCCAAGTCAGATAAGTTGTGCTTATTGATCACATATTTGTGTACAATATTTTTAATACGTGTGGGGCCTGTGTGTCTGGTTTTCATCTGACATTTAAAAACTCTTTGGTATGGGGAAGAAAAAAGTGATTCAGGCGTAGCCATCACGGGTGAGGTAGACACTAAACGTTTGCTAAGACTGAACATTAAAAAAAATAATAATAATGAAGCCAAATAAAACCCAGCCTAATGCCCTGTATAGAAGCTAGAGTTTATAAGCTGACCAAGCACAGCTTCCATGCTAGGGTTCTTTCATTTGTCGAGTGATGGGTCTGTGGCGCTGCAGTCTACTGAGAGCTGCTTAAATCCATGAGCTTAAGATCCAAGTTGCTCAGTGAGGATCCAAGTTGACAGTGAGGGTCAAAGTACCAAAAAAGCTCTGATAACATATTAATATTTTTCTTCATTTTAATTTGGCAACTTATTTCTGAAATACAAGATGAGTACTTTTTTTCCTTTTTTCTTCTCCTCATAGTCAAAGGCTATGACAGCAAACATGCTATAAATTGTCTGCAAGTATCTGTGCTGTCCTGAGAGCAATACTGGAGAAGAACTGCATCTCTGAAATTTTCTCTCTGGTTTCTTTTTGCTCTGGGTAGGTAGTAAATTTGCTATTGACCTCTAGTGGCACAAATTATGATGTTAGTTCAGCTGTGCTTGGGTTGTGATTTGGGTCAGGGAGGCATTGCGGCTCAATTCCATTTCCTCTGCCTTCCCTGTTGACTTCAGGGCGTTGATGGCATCCACTGTTTTGCACACCCATCCACGAAGTGTAAAGAATTCAGCCTCTCTACTAAGGTTACTTTAAGGGCATGTAAATTGAGTGACAGCAAAAATGTTGAGAATTGTGCTGGAGCTGAAGAGACAGTGTACACTTTCTCAACACTGATACACCAATGTCTGTTTTTACTGCCATTGTCAGATCAATACACTTTTCAATAAGGGGAATGACAGAAACTATTATCTACAATGAAGAAATGGAAACAATGAAAGAGCAGTAGGGCTCTTCAGTACTGTCTGTAATACTAGAAAACATTTCTTCTAGGACTAAGTGCAAATATATCATAACTTTGCCAGGGTTAGCTATGGCAAGAAATCAGAATACACAAGAAAAACTGAAACATTGTGTTTTGACATTTAAATCAGATTCCTACAAGAATACCTGCAGATCCAGCCATGCAAAATAATAATAATAATTATTTACTACAGCAAAATGTATTATTTATTCAACTTTAAATTGCTAGATTTATGTAATATTTTAAGAGACTATTTTTCATTTTGGGAAAGGAAGCTTAAACATATCAATTCACTACAGGACTGAAGAATGAGGTATTATGGTTGAATATTTTGAAAACCATTCATGAACATAACTCAGAATTTTAATTGACCATTCAATTTACCAACTTATTTTTGTGACTTTCCATTTTTTCTTGCTATATCAAACATTCGGAGAGGTCTGCAGTATACTTTAAGAAAGAAATCTATTTAAAATTTTGACTTGTTGATCTGAAGAATAGCAAAAGTTATACAATATTATTTAGATACCTTGAAAATATAACAGCTGGTATGTGTGGCTTCCATAATGAGATCTGTTGTGGTGATGGCCATGTTTTCATTGCGTTTTGTTTTGTTTTGTTTCCTAATTTAACCAGGAGTTTCATATCACTCAATTTTATGTACCTTGTTGAATCTGCTAGATTCTTCAGGCTGCCTACATAGTCAGTAAAAAAGATTAGCCTTCTCTATGAAATTATATGGAGCAAACCCCTGGGGACCGCTTTTCTGAATAACCTCTCTTAACTGGCTGCTATGAGCATGCAGAGGAGCTCCACAGTAAATATGTCAGATTCAGACTTGTCTGTGTGTATGTATTCTTCCCCCAAGTATCTTACAATCAAGCAAACCTTGTTGGACAAAATCCTATGGTAACATTTATTAACCTTTTGTGTAGGAGTAAAATCACATTTACATCAGCTTCGGAAGCAGCTCAATTTAATAAGGATTGACAACCATTTAGGTCTGTTATGATGCCAGCTTTTCTGGAGACTTTAAAAGTCTCAATTTAAGAAAGTTTTATCTGACTGTAAGTCATACTTCAGAATAAATGTTTTAAAAAGACTGTTTTCATAGCCAGAATCAGAATTAGTCCTTCATAAGATAATGATAACTTTTACTATGGCCAAGAAAATAAAAGATTATTATATTTTTAAAAGATATGCAACTAAAATACTTTGATAAACGAATATATCATACAATATATTTTATGATAACAAAAAAATTTTTAGAACAGCAGTGTTGTATATACTATAAAGAATTCATAAAATTAAGAAAATAACCCATTTCTGCTCTTGACTTACTGAACAACAATGTATTCCAATAGTACAGAATATAAATTATTAAGAAGCAGAATATCCTTGTATTTTTTCACTGTAAAAGCAGGAGCAGTTATTAATGACAGGTTCATCTGAGTCAAATGTTTGGTCCTGATGCACAGAGAATCTTTGAAAATGTCCCACTGATACCTGAAGTCAACAGCAATCTCTCTTCTAACAGATTCTTCTCAGCTTTTTTATAGCCAGTCAGAGCATTTTGGGAAAAGCTTTTAGCAAACTGGTAGATATCAACTCCGTAAGTTCTGTATTTGGAATGAGCTAGCTGTCGCAGCTTTGACTGGAAAAGCTGTCTGAAGTTGAGGAACAAACATCCCCAAGCACCAATGGCGTGGCAAGGCTGCCACCCTTACTCTTCAGTGCCAGCCCCTGCAAGCCTAGTCCTCACCCCCACCCTGTTTCCTCCTGCACTTGCTTGTGGTGACAGTGATAAATGCAGTGTTGGTTCTCCACATTTACCAGCTGATCTATATGTTCTGTTAACACTTCATCTGGGTCACAAAAGGAGTGAGGATGCTAAGATAAAGGTCCAGCAACATAACAAGCACATTATTCTTAGTGTTACACCGTATTGTAGACTGTCAGCTGCAGAAGTATTTGAACTATTCCAGTACTCTCCTTTCTCATCAACTTCTACTGTACATTTCTTTGACTTTTACCAGCAATCAAAACCTGGTTCAGCTCTAGGCTGAGCAGAAATGTCAACACACTATGCATTTTTCTTTCATCTTTCTATGATTTGCATGATAGGCTGATAACTATTTTATTTCTCTTGTTATTCCCTTGGGTCTGGTATGATCTGTGAGTAACTGAAAAATATATACATTTCTTCCAGTTTTATACATGTTGGCAACTTTATTTTATCTGCTGTTCTGGTTTCTACATCATTGCAAACACATTTGATTTTATCCTGTTTGGTTTCTTTACTCTAACTCTTTTCTCAGTGAAAAAAAAAATAGATTTCTTGGTTACTATGGAACACAGATAAAAAAAAAGTGAACATGATTCCTACCCTAAGAAAATCATAAAGCAGACCAAGAATATTCCCCTTGACTTCACTGAAATTTGAAGGAGTGGCCTAGTGGCAAGACAGTTTGTATTCTTACCGTCTGGAGATTCCTCCTCCATAGTAAGTTAGCCTTTGGATAAAAGATCTAATGTTTTGTAGTCTATTGTACTCATCTAAGAAAAATCATTTCACTAGACACATCCTTTAGTGTCCATATCAACATCATCTACTTGCTGACACCTCCTTAAACCCTCTGCTTATCTGGAACATATGTGAAAATCTGACAAACAGCTTTGATTGGACACTGCCCATTGGATTGCTACTAGCTTGTTTATGCAAGCTTCATTGAGTATTGAGTGCTAGGGAAAACTTACCAAAGGGGAGCACATTATATTAAATATATTTCCCTCTTTATATACCTGTAGAAGCATTACTGAAATGTTCCAAGTAATTCTAAATTTAGGAAAATCAGAAAAGGCTCTTGAGACAGGCAGAAGTTGAGCAGTAGAGATGCAAAGTATTTCATCCTACACAGAAATTACTTCTTATGAAAAATTCCCAAATTTACAACCTAAAATATTTCCACTTGTATTACTGTAATGTCTTCTAGGAATCAAGCCTTAATACATTCCAAATATAATCAGCACTTAATGTGCTATAGCAGTTCTTAGTGCTCATGCAAAGTGCCAGTGATAGTCTGAGAGGTGTTAGTTTAAGGTTATACCCCAAAACAGTTATAAAACATATGCAAAACTATTCCCCTAATACCTTCTACTCCTCCTCCTCTATGTCATTATTGTTAAAAGGAGGGACAGAAAAGTCAGGTTGCCATTTGAATATCTATTCAATAGAGTCCATTGTTAAAAAGCATAGATTAAAACTGAAAAAACCTGTCAAATTTCGTAGCCTGGGGGAAATAATGAAAAAAAAACCCAAAAACCAACCAACCAAACAAACAAACAAAAAAAAAAACCAACCACCAAACAACAAAAAACAGCAGCACTACATCAACATAAAGATACCCATTTTTCAAAGAAGTGGAATTCAAAATGTCTGAACCTTCCTACCTTTCTCCTTTGGTCTTGGCTACTTTAGCCTGTCTCAACTACCTACCACTCGATGGTGCTGTTCAGTAACAAAGCTGAGCTCTTTCTGCTTTTCCCTCATGTTTTTGCCTCTAGCTCATCTGAAAATACTCAGCTAAAAAACTGCAAATTGCTTTAAGATTTAACTAGAAAGTGAAAGAATGTAAGCAATAATTACAAGCTGACTTTACTTCAGCCACAAACAGATAAAAAATTTAAAGTGAAGAGGTGGATACTGAAAGTTATCACACCAGGAAGAGGGCACAGAACTTGGACCAAAGCTCTCAGAAAGGAATGTTTTTCTGTAATTTCAGTAGCTCTTGGTCCAAGGAGGTAAACTAACTTACCTTTTAGAATTACTATTTAGGAAAATCCAATTACAGTAAAATGGCATGACAGCTGCCATTGGCAAATGATTAGGAGGGAGAATTACCAAATAGCCTAAAGTGGTAAAATGCCAACAGGTCATCATATAAAATCCTGTTTAAGTGCTGCAAATGCAGGTAAGGCAGTCAATAGCTTATTAGATTTTGATGATTTAAAGCAAGTAAACTTGTTTTACGCCAAGCCAAAGCTGAGTAATAGCTTATTTTACAGTATACCACATGCAATATTCCCACTCTGAATCAGAAGTTAGAGACTTCCCTTGAAAAATGGTAACTGTACATTGAAGGGATTCACCTGATAGCCTTAATGCATTTTTTGTGGTCACAGTGTTTTTCTTTTATAAGAAATGATTTATCTGTGTCAACTTGTATGAATGGACTGCCAAAATGAAACTCAGCATTTCCTGAAATTTTTTCATTAAGACACCTTCAACTATCTGAGATTATACAGACATTTATGGAGTCATTTGTTGGTTTTGTTTTGGTTTTTTTTCAACAAGGAAAGAAAGAAAAAGAGATTTTAAATGAGGGAAGTCTTTCTTCCCCACACCCCCACAAACCCCTTGACTGAAATTGTGTATCAGATTGGTAATTCTCAGTATATTCATTAATAGACAGCTACAGCCAAAAGAAGCACCAAAGTTGCCAACTCATCAAGGAAAACCATATGAATGTTGTCTAGATCACAATTGTAAGCATAACTTTATTTAACATTAAATGCCTAGGTTGAATATGACTACCTTGCTTCCTATTTAGTAAATGGATTTCCTAACAAATTTTCTCCTTTGTAAAACAGTCTGAAAGGTCCCTAACTTTAGTCAAGATGTTAAAGTGACTAAAGAAAACAGAATGAAAGAAAGTCTGTTTGTGTATTCAAATAAATTTGTACATGCATTTGTAGGTGTCTGTGAAAAAGAGATACTTTAAATTCAGCAGTAGAATAGAATACATGGATATAACTAAAAAAGGTCGTGTGAATTTCAACAAACCTTTGTTTATAAAAAAAAAGAGTGTTATTTCCTCCAATTAGGATTTACATGTATGTCAAATTTTCATTGATTTTTTTAACAAGGAGGTAAAAAAAAAAAGTGAAACACTATAATGAACCCTTCAGATTCCCTGAACCTGAATTCCTTCCATGAGATCACAGGAAATGTAAGTTCCCATGTTTTATGAGATCTCTACTTGTACTTATTGTGAAGTCTTATGCCTGCATATAGAGCAAACAATTGAGAATGGCCAGTTTCTGATTGCAGCATAAGGATTAGCTAAGCAGAATAGTATTGTTTCGCTATAACTTTTCCCTTGGAAAAGTAGCTACAATAGAAGGGCAGTAGAGCCACAGATAATTTGTCTTATTTTCACATTTCCTTTGCAAGCACTGCAAATATACCAGGTTTAGCAAACAATTTTTGCTTCCTACTACCTCTTTAGTAGTCTAAGCTTTGCTTTTCAAGTTGTTGGATACTCCAGTGTTTAAACACAAAAAACCCCAAAGAATCCCTAAACCTCAACAAAAAGACACAGACTCACCTCAACAAAAAGACACAGACTCATAAGTCTATTCTCTTGATTCAATTACAAGGATAAATCGCCACTTTTATTTGCCTTTTAGCATTTGAATTTTAAACATCCCTGTCTTCTCTCCCTGCTCCCCCAATCTCCCCCCCCCTCCCCCACAATGTTCAATAAAAACCCCAATATAATCAAAAAATTCAAAATTTGGAGTCCTAATAAAATAATGGAGAAAGCAGTCTTAGGAGATGTATGCTTCTTTTCCCTAAAGTTCATGAATGTTAACTTGCCTTCCTGGTAGTTATTTGAACTCTAACCAAATTATTCTAAGAGTCAGGCATAACGGAGCAAAACAGTAGCCAAACTGGGCTGCCATTACACAGTTAATGTCTTTTCCAAAACACCTGTTACACTTTTAAAAGAGAAAATCAAAAAAGGCAAAACCAAATGAAAAACACTGGAGTGAAGAGAATAAAATACAGCAAGTGTGAAAATGAATGAAGAGTTTAAATATTTTCTCAGACGGAGAGAATGAAAGCTTTACAAACCAGGACATTGCAGTGGTCAATGGCACACAATATGCCTTGCATGTGGAATGAATTCTACTTTTTTCAGACATCACCTGGATCAAAATAAGATTTAGAATTATTTTAATGGTCAGTTAATATGTCTTTCTCAGGAGAAAACTGTTAGAATAAAAACTGTTGCTAAGTAGAGGATAAGATACATGATTAATCTCTCTCTAGTTCAGATATTCTTATATTTTCATAGATATTCCAGTTAGCAAACATAAGAGGTATGATCTTATATGAAATTTCATGACTAATTTGCATTTTAAAAGAATAAAATATATAGACCTTGTGTGAATTGTAGACACAGATGTTACCCATGAATTTCCAAAGCATGAGGCATGTTAGAAATGTATATCTAACCTTTTTCTTTTTCTTTTTTTTTTCATTTTTTTTCCCCCACAAAATGGTAGAAGTATGAAACTTGAGTCTGACTGTCATTTTAGGCATTCATCATTTTCTTCCAAACTGCAGAGACATTAGGATTCCCTAGAATCAGGCTTAAGAATTGGGCCCACGTAAATCTCATGAAGTTCATCAAGGCCATGTGCAAGGTCCTACACGTGGGTCAAGACAATCCCAAGCACAGATACAGGCTGGAAGGAGAATGGATTGAGAGCAGCCGTGACAAGAAGGACTTGAGGGCGTCGGTGGGTGAGAAGCTCAACATGAGACAGCGGCACACACTGGCAGCCCAGAAAGCCAACCGCATCCTGGGCTGCGTCAAAGGAAGTGTGGCCAGCAGGTCAAGGGAAGCGATTCTACCCCTGTGCTCTGGTGAGATCTCACCTGCAGTCCTGTGTCAAGCTATGGAGTCCCCAACATAAGAAGGACTCCTGTTGGAGCAGCTCTAGAGGAAGACCACAAAAGTGATCAGAGGGCTGGAGCACTCTTCTGTGAAGAGAGGCTGAAACAATTGGGGTTGTTCAGCCTGGAGAAAAGAAGGCTCCAGAGACATCTTATAGTAACCTGGTCTAGTGGAACATGTCCTTGCCTCACAGCAGGGGGAGTGGAACTAGGTGATCTTCAAGGTCCCTTCCAACTCTAACCATTTTGTGATTCTATGAAACTATGCCTCAAGACAAACAAAATAAAAAGAGTAAAGGGAACAATGATGGTTTCCACTAAAAAGCACTTATCCGAGGCTCCTTTATGAGCAGTTGTAACATTTTTCTGTTCATTTTAATCTTAAAGACATAGAATATCTTTACAATTGTGTTTTGCCTGCAGTTGAAAACAGCAAGATTTTTTTTTATAATTTTAACTTTTTCACTAGATATTCTTGCTTCAGAAAAACTGTTTGATGCTTATAGCAAAACTAGAAATACTTTGCATGCACTAAACAAGTATTTTACTCAATATTCTGTTAATGGTAATAACATCAAAACACAAAGAGGATAACACAGCCCAGGGTGTGGGAGCTGAGGTACCTGCAGCATTCCTTTTGACAAAAGTGACAGCACTGTGAAAGGATGAATGGTGGTGTTTAGATCAGCAAAATTTCTGAGGGATATGAGTCCTTCCCCACTAAACCTGTCTCTCCACTGGCAGTATTCAGGTGTTTTCACAGTTGTTTTAAACAAGAGCAGGGAGGATAGGAGAGGAGGAGGATAGGAGAGGACAGGAGATTGATCATCAGATAACACTTGTCCCTTGCTTTCTTCACCCTTATTGGGGCAGATTCAGTGTCACCATGCTACCTTCTTTCAATGTTCTGCATCTCAATTTCCATGTCACTCTTCCCTGTCTGTCATTATGATTTGTCTTGGAGGTGTGTAGATGGCTATAGATAGTAAGGGTAGTATACCGGGTCACTGTTTAAAATTGAGTTTCGCATGGCTACGAAACTTCCATCCATCCTGTACTGATGCATGCAAATTCACACCAGCCTTCTATTTGACTGGTATAATTTCAGATACACAGAAAGTTTCTTGCAAAAATGCAATGATACCTGAACATGCTTAGCCAGAAATCTAGATTAAGAAACACACATTATTAACAGTATCTGTTACTTCTAACAGATGAGGAGAATGTGGAAGTTCTTAACTTTTTTGCCTCGGTCTTCACTGGCAACCCCTTTCCTCCTAGCCCTTGTGCTGATGGCCCACAGGTCAGAGGCCGAGGTGACAAAGTTGGTTCCACTGTAAGTGAAGAAAAGGTGCATGATCAACTGAGGAAACTCAAGATATACAAGTCCATGGGACCTGATGAAATACATCCCAGAGTCCTAAAGGAACTGGCTGATGTAGTTGCCAAGCCACTCTCCATGATATTTGAAAAATTGTGGTGGTCAGGAGAAGTCCCTGTGGACTGGAAGAAAGGAAACATCA
>VZRU01005488.1:0-16438 GCA_013398155.1 Pedionomus torquatus | reverse complement strand
TCTGCTATGAAGAAAGGCTGAGGGAACTGGTGCTGTTCAGCCTGGAGACGAGGAGGCTCTGGGGAGACCTAATTGCAGCCTTTGAGTACGTAAAGGGGGCCTACAGGAAGGCTGGGGAGGGGCTGTTCACAAAGGCCTGCTGCGATAGGATGAGGGGCAATGGACTTGAGTTGGAGAAGGGTAGATTTAAGTTGAATATTAGAAAAAATCTCTTTACTCTGAGGGTGGTGGAACACTGGAACAGGTTGCCCAGGGAGGTGGTTGAGGCCCCTTCACTGGAGATATTCAAGGCAAGGCTTGATGTAGCCCTGGGCAACCTGGTCTAGTTGGGGGTGTCCCTGCAACTGCGGGGAGGTCAGACTAGATGACCTTTGGAGGTCCCTTCCAGCCTGGAGGATTCTATGATTCTATGCAAATCCAGATCACCAATTCTGAGGCAAACAGAATCACTCTTGAATCAATTTTTGTTGAGACAGCTATTCAACATAATGAATAAAATTAAAACTCTGCTGATTTCTAAGTCAGACAACAGTTAGCAGATGCACTGCTCTTAATGAGTTATTGGTTTCTAACTGCAGGTGATTTTGAGTACATTTATCTTGCTACTGAGTGAAAGCTTTTTCTGTTTCAACATTCAGAGTAGTTTGATACTGCAGTCTGGACACCTCAGGAGTCCCTCTCTGCCCTTAAACCCAGAGAAGGAGCTCCATAATGCATATGTAGCCAAAGCAGGGGGCTGGGGCACCTGTAAAGCAGATGTCCATTAAGCAGGAGATAATTATTACTTGCTCATAATAATAGGATTTGAGGTACAGCTGTATAAGCAGAGTGCAGAAAAACATGTATGCAGTAAAATGTGCAATTCAAGAATTAAGAAACTTAGAAGCAAGTAAGATACCTGTCAAAAGCAGAAAAATAAATTAACTAGGCCTGAAACAGATGAGTCTTCCTCTTTTCCCTCTCAGGTCTGTTGACCTCAGCCTCTGTGATCAAGACCACTGAGGACTGACACCACCAGTCAGCAGTGATAGCAAGCATCAGCCCACTGATCTTGTCCACTAATCAAAGATAAGCTAGTTAAAGACTAATTGCTTGAATATGTAATGATTAATTGTCATTAAAAACTGATCACTGCCTATGCATGCTCTTACTGAATGTCAGTCCAGGAAAGTGTTGTTTCCACTTTTTAAACTGTTTTCATTTGTCAGTCTTTCTTAAAAGACTTGACTCTTGTCAAGGCAATATCTAAATCTCCAACATATATATAGAGATACACGCCAACACAGGCATCTAGTCAGTTACAACACACACCATATACTTAATTCCTGGAAGTACTTCATGTCACAGTGCTCTGTTATTTGCTCAAAATCCCTCCAAGGATACAGCTATATTCATCTAAATTTTGTTTCCTGCTGAGTTACCCATTTAGGATGTGCAGATGAATGTTTATGCAGAACGAGCTGAAATACAAATATCTTCTAGTTGCCGATTGTGCAGTTGTTAAATATGTTTGGGCAAGCAGACCTGGTTACAGTAATATAAATTCATTGAAAATGACATTTAAACATTTTATGTTGACATTAAATTTTAAATCAGACGAAACAGCCATGCTTTCAGATGTTACAGAAGATTAAAAGAGAATCTTAACTCAAAGGAAAAACTGATGGACATATTAATTTCTTTCTTCTTTTTCTTGCACATATACTCCTTTATAAATAGTCAAAGAATAAGATGTTTTACTCCTTTTTTATCAGACTTATTTCTAAAACAATCCACTTAATATAGTCCAGTGAAAGTGCACATGGATGCTTTAGTAGGATGTAAAATGAGTTTTAGAATTTCATCATTCAGAAACATTAAGAGGACACCACTGAAGCTGGTTGCTGAAGAATATTTCAATTACCAATTAATAAATCATTAATTGTATTAATATAACTATTAATATCAAGATATCACTTTGAATTGATTACATAGAACTTATGCTTCAGGAACAAATATTAAAAAACAACTATTCTGGATAGAATGCAATTTGTCACCAGCCAGTGACTGGAGAAAAACAAATTAAGGGGAGCAGGGAAAAATGGAAGACATTAAATACCTTCATAACATCATGTAACATAACATCACGTAACGTAACATAAAGCATGAAGGCTTTATATATAACGTTAGACTAATCTGTTAGTTCTCTTGAATAACTTATTGCCTGAACAAAAGAAATACAGCAAATCTCAAACCGAATTTCAGTACCATTTGCATCTGATATAAACATTTTAAAACAAAATTATTACAATTGAAAACAGAGAGATAAGCAGACAAATTAAAATATGGATAAGGAGACACACAAACAGGCAGCATGGAAATTGAGGGAGACAGACTTCAAGGAGATTACACAGGAAGGTTCTCAGAGATCAGATCCATTATCTGCTGTGGTCACAACTTTTGGTAGTGATGTTGGCATAAACATTTTGATCATGCTGCTGAGAAAAAGCCGAAAGACATCATTGGAGCATGACAGGACACAAAGAACTGGAGAGTAGAGAGCCTTCATGCAAAAAAAATTAGAAAATTTAAAATGAAGGAGGTAATTAGAGAAAGTGTGAAATGGAGGCAAGCAAACCATTGTCATGTTACTGTTACACTGGAAAATGGGCTGCAAATCTACAGAGCCTTGGTGAGGAGGAGCTCATGGCAGCACCTATAAATGCCCAATGAGGAGAGATGTTTTTAGAGTGAGGACCACTTCTCCCTTGGTCCTCTCCAGCCCCCTCTCAGGTCACTGTCAATAACCTGTTTGCTACTGACTCAATGGGCATACCTGAGCCAAGTTGCTCACACATAGGATTTAAAGCTGTTTACTGTTCTGGTGTCTCTTCTTAATTTGAACAGTGGTTTTGTCAGTCACGTTTCTTTATTCAGGGAACCATGGTAGATCTAGAACATAAAACTGTTAGAGATCAAGGGGACAGAGCTGAGTCTGCCCAGCAGCTTGAACTCAAAGAATTAAAGGCAGTTTCCCAAAGTAAACTGTCAGTACCAGATAATCTCTTATCGATTACTTACTCATACCCAAGCAAGCACTCAAGCTGCAGTCTTGAGTGTTACTGGGTCTTTCATTCTACACATATATCTAAATATATAATAATATATTAGTATTTTTAAGTCTGTGTATATTTTTCTCTAATCCTATACAGTTATCGTGCTTAATGGTCTATCACTTAACAGTATTAACTGTAAAACTGTGTGTAAATCTCCATATTACTTCACTAGTAACAACCATCAATATTCAGACTTTATGCTATACATTCTTAACTTTGCTTTGGTTTCTGTCAGGAAAATGTCTTGTGTACCCTTGTGTACAGAAGCTACTACAATAAGTTTAAACTCTTTTTTTTGATTAACAACAAAACTTCAGTTACAAACTCCTGATTTCAAAGTGACAGAAAAGTATTGAACTTAGTAGATGGACATAGGATGACTGTAAATTGGCAGTCTAGTACAGTTGTAAAGAAGACAAATGCAATCCTAACATCAAGATAATTATTTTCAGCAGAGATTGAGAAGCATTAATCTGACATTTGAAGGTTTATTTGGAATACTGCAATTCTGGGTATGCGTGTTCATCAAAGACAAATACGGAGAATGAAAATCCTACTTTGTAAGTGAAGACAGATGAACAAGACTAGTTTCACCCAGAGAAACACAGGGTGAAAGTGAACAATTGGTGCATAGAACTAGGACCGAATGAATTTACACTGTCCATAAGGAATTACAGGCTGAAAATAAGAACACTCCTACCCAGTAGAGCAATAAAATTCTGAAATGTGTACAGGAAGGCAGGAGGATGAAACACACAGAAAGCTAAAGTGCACTTTGGAACTTGCTATATTTAGGATGTGGGCTATATGACATATTGCCTAGAAACTAGAATCTGATGATCCCTTCCACTTCATATGTTGTAATAATTCCTATTCTGAACTGTCAGTAAAACAGACTGGAATAATAATTTAAAACAAAACAAAAACACAAGCTCTCTTTTGTAGATAGAATACAAAGGCCTAGAGAGATTGAATAATTTAAGATTATAGAGGAAGTAAATCTATTTTGATCACAGAATACCATATATTAAACCTGAAGGCTTTATAATTTTTCAGAAAAATTGCACATCTTCCTTATGACAACTTTAAGATTTTTATTATTAATGTCTAATAAATTGAAAGGATGCCAAATCACTGTAATATTTTTCTACTTGAATTTCTGGCAAATATGTATAGCTTTGTCTTCTGAATTAATAAATAACATAAAGGAAATTATGTTTACAATATTTTGGTACTCACCACACTCTACACTAAAAGCCTATCTCTAAAATCTACTTTTGGATTATATTCCAAAGTAAAAATACTTTCAAACAAGATTTGGTGCAATTCTTTTTAATTCCATGTAAACAAAACTGCACTTAAGTTGTTTGTTAGCATTTCTCTAGAAATTTTTAATTAGTAGAGAACAGATGGTTCATTTGAAATTCAAACTTGATTTCCAACATTAATAGACAGATGAGTAGCTATGCTTATGTTATCAAAGAAAATTGTATATGGTATTAACTACATAAAGAACATGTGTTGTTTTGCTGACCTCTTTTGCAAGTACAGGTAGTGATCAAAGTAACCTGCTTTCCATTTGAGGTTAAATAGAAAAGAAAAGGAAAAAGAAAATCTGCTTGCCAAGACAGAGCCAGTAAGGAGATTCAGGTGCAAGCCAAAGTGAAAGGGAGAGGTATTTTTCCAATAGAGGCATCTACCAAATGAATCAAGGGGTATTGAAGAGAGATTTAAATGTCTCTGTTGACCTTGTCTGATACCATCCTGAAATTGGCAGGGACTGTCACAAATTTTCCATTACTTCAGACTTTTAAATAATTCCAGACTTTTACACCTTTCAAATATGCTCAATTTCAAACAGGCATTAGTATAGGCAGACTCTATATCATGCACTATGTAGAAGGTAAAATTGGATCACTAATATTGTTATTTCTGGCTTTACAAGATCCAAATCCCTTGCCTGGGCACAGAAAACCACACTGAGAGTGATATCTTTCTCAAAGAGTCTTTCTTTTGCAGAGATACTTACATGAAGTATTATTATGTCTGAAACTAACAAAAATATCAAAAGCTTGTGATTTTGTTCTATACAAAGTACTGTCATGTCTGCATATGCTTCCACAAACTTAAAACTTCTTCGCTCTCACAGAAAGCTATACACTCTTGTAGTAGTTTGATGTTTTAACTTTGAAAATATTTCAGAGTAATTATTTCATTTACCTCTCTTATTCTTTGCATTTGTTATATGCTTTTCCTTACTTTGTCTCAAACCATTTTTACACAGTTCTAGAATTGAAATTGGCAGAGCTTTTACAAGACATCTCAAGGGCATCCAGCTCAAGAATTAGGATAAAACACAGTTTAGAATAGAAACTGTAAAGAAATATTATTGAACAACTACCTTTTGTGTAGGTGACAGCAAATACCTTCTAAAGCTCTTTTAAAAATAAAAATCTCTTGGTCCTGAACTATAACATCCAAGCAAACAGTCCATCCATCCGAATACATTAACTCTGAGAAATTACAGAATCACAGAATCACCTAGTTTGGAAGGGACCTTTTAAGATCATCTAGTCCAACCAATCGGAAACAAACAAACAAACAAACAAACAAACAAAAAACCCCAACAACCATAAACAACACACCACCCAACACCCTAGCCATATCCTTGAGCACCATGTCAACTTCTCTCTTGAATACCTCCAGGGATGGTGCCTCAACCACCTCCCTGGGCAGCCCATTCCAATACCTGATAGCCCTTTCAGTAAAGAAATATTTCCTAATATCTAACCTGAACTTGCCTTGGCATAACTTGAAGCCCTTACCCCTTGTCCTATCATCTGTAACTTGGGAGAAGAGACCAACCCCCACCTCTCTACAGCCTCCTTTCAGGTAGTTGTAGAGAGCAATAAGGTCTCCCCTCAATCTCCTCTTCCTCACGCTGAATAACCTCAGCTCCCTCAGCCTCTCCTCATAAGATTTGTGTTCCAGTTAACAGCTGTCTTGCCATAAAGAAGGGAAGATCACCTTGATTTAAGGGTTTGCATCCTTCACCAAAACTGCTCAAAACAAGAATTTTTACTTCTGAAACAGGATATACATAGGAAGCATTCAGGAAACGGGATGTATTCCCCCTGGGCACCAGACAAACTCTTACTTGCTCTGTGAGTCAAGGGAAGACTCATTAATGTCTTCTCTCCTCCTTTCCGTTCACATCATTCCTACTATCATGCAGCAGAGAGAAAACTGACCACAGGAATCTCTCTAGAGGGGGGGAAAGATAAATGGGGAGAATATCAAAACTCGACTCCAAAAACTTTAATTTAACACTTCCTGATCTTTAGTTTTGAAACAAAATATAAGGAGTTTTCTGAACATTATTTTTGGTGTTAAATAGGATTTTTATTACAGATGAATGAGATAGTTTTCCACATCAGAGCACTGAGCAGTTCATATTTTAATCTACTTCACTCCTACTCACTAAACTTTGTACATTTAATATACACTTAACACCTACCATTTTATCATTATAAACACCTACTCAGCTAATCCAAGAGTTCAAAAAGTTCCCATTGCATGGAGGAATAAGTTTAGCATATTACCATTATTTGAAAAAAGCTGTAGAAAGAAAATACACCCTACTTACTAAGGTAAGCAAATGAAATTTCATAATCAAATTGGAATTTAAAGTGTTTAAGATTATAGTCCTTACTTCATATTTATGTTTGGCGTGTTTTAAAATATAAATGACTGAAGATTTCACAATCTTGCTCTTTTGTAAATTTTGTACATCTCTCATGAGATGTGTTCATTCCATATCACTGTAATAAAAGTGGCATGATTGTAAAAGAATCAAACATTGCTTGCCATGCCAGTAGCACTTGTCAGTACTAAAATTTTTCAATGCAGCTGCTTTGTGTAAATTGGAACAAAGTATGCATAAAACAAATTACATAGCAAAGTACACTGCAGCTAAGGAGAAAAACAGAAAAAAGCCCCAAAACCAACATCAGTTATGAGAGAACTGGTAAAAGAAATGAAGTCTGCATAGCTAAAAAATGACAAATCTCATTTTTCCACAGGTTTATCACCTTCCACTATTTATCACCTTCCACTGTTTATCACCTTCCACTGTTTATCACCTTCATGGTCCTTCACTGGACTCATTCCAGTAAGTCCATGTACTTGTACTTGTTTCTTGTATTGAAGATCCTAGAGCACAGTGCTCCAGGTGCGGCCTCACTGGTGCTAGTAGAGAGGATCAACTCACTTGACACCCTGGCAGTGCTCTTCTAAATGTAGCCTAAGACAAGGCAGACTTTCTACGCTGAAAAAGCACATAGTTGACTCATATTCAGCTTCCTGTCATGTGAGGATCACCATGGCCTTGGCTACCCCCAACCTTCCCATCTCTAACCAGTCCTTCCTTGTTTGCAAGTATCAGGTCCAGCAGATTGCCTCCCCTCATCATGTTCTTAATCACCCGTGTCAGGAAGTTACTATCAGTGAACTCCAGAAATATCATGGATTGTTTGTGCTCTGCATACTTGGCCTTTGAACAGATACCAGGGTTATTCATGTTCCCCCTGAAGTCCAGGGCCTGCAAATGAGTCTTCTTTGATTTATCTGAAGAAGACATCAAAAGAAGCGTGACCAGCAGGTCATGGAAGATGATTCTTCCCCTCTACTCTGCGTTAGTGAGACCCAACCTGGAGTACTGTGTCCAGCTCTGGAGTTCTCAACAGAGAAAGGACATAGAACTGTTAGAACGGGTCCAGCGGAGGGCCACAAAGATGATTAGAGGGATGGAGCACCTCTCCTATGAGGACAGGCTGAGAGAGCTGGGGCTGTTCAGCCTGGAAAAGAGAAGGCTCCAGGGAGACCTTCTAGCAGCCTTCCAGTATCTGAAGAGAGCCTACAGGAGAGCTGGATAGGGACTCTTTGTCAGGAAGTGTTGTGATAGGACAAGGGGTAATGGTTTTAAACTGGAAGAGGGGAGATTTAGATTGGATATTAGGAAGAAATTCTTTCCTGTGAGGGTGGTGAGGCACTGGAACAGGTTGCCCAGAGAAGCTGTGTACGCCCCATCCCTGGGAGTGTTCAAGACCAGGCTTGATGGGGCTTTGAGCAACCTGGTCTAGTGGGAGGTGTCCCTGTCCATGGCAGGGGGGTTGGAACTCAATGATCTTCAAGGTCTCTTCCAACTCTAACTATTCTATGATTCTATGATTGCACCTCTGTCTTGAGCACATAGTCTGCAGAAGAATGCTACCACGACATCAGCCACACAGTCTGCCCTCTAACCTTGACTAAGCAATCCTCTGCTGATTCATCACCTGACCCTAGGCAGAGTACCAAGTATTCTTGCTGCTCTCACATAAAGGGCAACTCCTTGCCTTCCAAGCCTGCCCTTCCCTGTTCGCAATACTCCAGTAGTGTGAGCTATCTTATCAGGTCTTTGTGATCCCAGTAAGATCTTGCTGTAACTGCACACAGACTTTTATTTTCTCCTTTTTCTTTCACTAAGCATGAGCTTACAGGCACTTCAGAGAAGCACTCAAGTCATGCTGATTTCCCAGAATGAAAGTTTCCTCCATAATACTGTCCTGTGGACACTTCCCTATATACACGCATAAGTTTCCCTATATATGCACATGTATAACATGGGTCTCCTTCAGTTTTTGCTCTAATAATGATGAGGTTTCACTTGTCCACATACCCAATATACCTTTTTTGCCAACCTAGTCTACCATTTTCTCAATTGACTGTGTGTTGTCATGTCCCGTTGACAAAGATGCTTTAGCTCCGCATCATGGGGTGAATCCTGTTTCCTTCAAGCATTCCTCTATCCTCAAAAAGGCTCATAAAAACTAAATTCCTGATATTTATGCCAGGCATTGACATGGATGGATGATCCATTTGCTCTGCCTCTGGCATTTCCCTGTACCAACAAGACTGAGAATACACGACCTGTGTCTCCATGCACTTGGCCATGTTCCCAAAACCACATAGCCACTCTTGATATGCTCCAGATCTTCCTTGGTATCGTTGGTACCTAGATGAAAAAGTAGCCAATTGATCAGGATGACAAAAGTATTCTGATAGTGCTGTCATCTTTGTTAAACTCTTTTTTTTTTTTTTTTTTTTTTTTTTTTTACTTAAAATGCTTTTTTTTTTCTTAAAATGCTTTTTCAAAGAGTGCCCTGCACAAACACTCTCCAAGTCATGCACGCAAAGAATAAATTATTTACATTGTTGAACACATACTTAACTGCAGAACCTCAATAAAAACACTATTTATAACTGCTATTTTATATGTCACATAAGCTGCATTAGGTCTTAAGCCATCAAAGAAATGAAAAGGACTTCTCTTTATAAAAATAGTGACATCTGAGAGCATGCAATCTGTGAGACATTCTTCCTGGACCAATTTTGACAAGTTTATTAGCAGACTTTTTTCCTCATAGTATATGTTCCTAGTATATAACACAATTAGAAAACTTTTAGCAGATGAGTTCTGACATGCAAAATAATTCTTTTACATCTCTACATAGAATCTTTTTTCACCCTTCAATCCATAACACTAAAGTAATTTTGTGACAATGATATGTGTTATTGATGAAGCCTAACTGGGTGCTTAACACACTCCCAGAATAAAATATCAGAGACCTTTAAAAGTTTCCTCTATTACTGGGTAAGCTCACATATTTTCTAGCTTCCAGGTGAGACTAATGATGCCAAATTACTAAGCAAACATAGAAACTCACAGAATAAAAGCTTCTGGCTAAGGAGAGAAGACATACCAGAAAGACAGAGTTTTCTGCATTTACTCTTATTGAGCTTTTTCTTATGTGCAGGGGCAGAATAGGAGATGAAGTGGTGGAACAAGAGGTTATGAAAGAAATCAATAAAAAGAAAGGAAACAAACTGCCAAGGCCAGGTGGTAATCACCTAGGGATCTAAAATTATGAAATTACTAAACTACTAACCTCTTCCTTGAAACTGCTTTCATAGTGAAGGAGTGGAAAATAGCCAAAACATTCAGAAAATGATAAGTTTCTGAGCCTGACATTCACAGAACAATCATAGTAAATGGTACAAATAAAGTACAATAGCCTGGTCACCTCACTAAATACAATATACTAGGGAAGAGATAATTTTTGTTTTTAAAAGGAAAAATCATGTTTCACGGGATCAATGGATTTCTCAAAAAATTTCAGCAAGTCTATGAATAATGAAGATCAAAATAACTGAGGGGATCTGAATTTATAAAAGATTTTTTATAAAAGATTTTTTATACTTGAAAGCTTTCACTGAGGGTTCTTTTGGAGATAATGTGCCTGTGGCATCCAAAGAAATGATCTTGCATGGATAAATAATTATTGAAAAAAGAGGAAGTTGGAGTAAGCTATCTGTTTTTGCAGTGGAGGTGGTTAACGTAAGGGTAATGTGGTGATTTTTGCCAGAATCAGTGTTGTTGAATAGACTGGTAAACAAACTGAGAAAGAAAAGTGAGATCTCAACGTTTGCTGATAGTACAAAGTAGTTGAGAACAGTAAAAATAAAAGACATCTGTGAAGAACTACTGAGGACTTCTGCAGGATTCAATGGAACATAAAAGTGAAGGCAACGCTGAGCTACTCCTTCCGATTCAGGGAGAAGATTTTAGGTTTGCAACAGATAAAGAAACATCAATTCAGAG
This sequence comes from Pedionomus torquatus, assembly GCA_013398155.1. Taxonomy (NCBI): domain Eukaryota; kingdom Metazoa; phylum Chordata; class Aves; order Charadriiformes; family Pedionomidae; genus Pedionomus; species Pedionomus torquatus. The sequence continues at coordinate 5,641 of VZRU01005488.1, read as the reverse complement.
TCCAGCAGTAGTCTCAGAAGGAAGACAGTATTTATAGATAATTAGGAATAAACTTTGTAAGAGATAGAACTTCATTACAGACTTTTTAAAGTTCTTGATGGCCATCACCTTTAAACTGTGTGCAGTTCAAATATTCTCTTCTCTATCTTCAAAAGGATGTAGCAGAGTGGATAAAGCTTAGAGAAGAGTGAAAAAGTGTGGCCAAAGGTGGAAGAGATTCCACACAACCAACAATGAAATCACAGAAGCCTCCTTTCCCTTGAAAAAACAGATGACTAAGAGGAGAGAGATATTTACATTCAGACACCACAGTTCAGTTGATTCTCACATCATGTACTCCAATGTATTCTAATGTTACTGCCAAATATTTAAACACAACTCTTGCTAGAGTATGAATGGATTCTTTAGAAGTACTTTCAAATAACATTTATAATGAAAAGCACTCTTCCTTGTTAACTGCAGTCAACAGTAAAAATAAAATGTTAGTGTCCCAGTTTGAAGTAACACAGAACCAATTTTCTGTTCTCTGAGTGATAAAACCTATTTTTAATTTATGTCAAAAAAAAAAAAGGTAAGCAGAGAGGCTCTTGCTTATACTTATTGCTGTAACAGCCAAGGTCAGCTAACTTTGCTTCTTGCTATGCTGGAGCAAGGGGAAAAGCATGAGGGGTCACACAGGTGGGAAAGAGCAGACAGGTCAGGTGACCCAAAATTTACCAGTGGGGCATTCCATCCCATCTGCTTTGCTCTCAGTAAAAAAGATTAGGGATCAAAAGGTCAGCCATCTTTCTTCAGTGACCAGCATCTGAGGAGGATTCTGTGTTCATCTGCCTTTGAACCCAACCCATGCATTCCTGAATCCAGATTTGGAATCCAGTTTCTGCCCATCACTGAGTCCAGTCTGGGATTTTCCAAGTGCCTGTCAGTGGCATAATCATCATCCTGGAAGCTTGATATGGTTTTATTTATAATGTATAGAAGTAATTATTTCAAAATATTATCATATTTTTTATTATTTTATTATTAGTATTTCATTAAAGTAGTTTAGTTTCTTTTAAACTTGTCTCTTTTTCTCACTTCCTCCTCTCCCTTCTCTGAAGGTGGAGAGGTCAGAGAGCATGTGTCATTGATTTCAGTGGCCAGTCCAGTCCAAACCATGACCCTACAGCACTTGCTGGTGAAGACTGAGGCAAAGAAGTTGTTAAATATCTCGGCCTTCTCCATATCCCTGGTGATGAGGTTTCCTGTTTCCTTTTGTAGAGGGTCCACATTTTCCCTAGTCTTCCTTTTATCACTGACATACCTATAGAAGCTTTTCTTGTTGCTCTTGATGTCCCCAGACAGATTTAATTCTATCAGGGCTTTAGCTTTCTTAACCTGATGTCCAAAGACATTCCCTCATTTAAGGGGAAGGAAAAAAAAATAGGAAAAAAAAATGTTCAGCAACAAGGTTCATTCTAGTAAGGATTATCATGAAATTGGATCAGCCTTTCCCTCAGTTTACAAAATCTTACTTTGGAGAGGGTGTTTGCAGTTTAAAAGAATCAAACAGAGACACGGGGAAAATAAAACTAATCCCATCCTTCAGGTACACTATATCAGAAATCAATAGCAGAACTGCAGCAATTGAACCACTGGCAGAAATGTGTCTTAGATCTATCTAAAGAAAATGTCCTTAATCTTTCTAAATACAACAGACATCAGCACAACTAAATAACAAATGGTCACCTTGGCTGTCACCAACACAATCAGCCTGGTAATCCACACATCAAGCAGGACAACAGTTAATGGGATATAGAAAGGTAGTGTACAAAGTTATTTCCACATCACAACAAAGCAAAACCCTCTTCTAAATAAGCATAACATAAAGTGAAAATTTCTCTGCAAACATGGAATTTTTTAAGTGTATCAGATTCAAATGCAATACAATTAAATAGCCCCAGAATAAGCATCAAGAAAACATTGCTAACATCATAAAAAACACTTCCAATACTGAAAAGTGATATCTAACATGAGGACTATAACAAGCAGAATTACTTTTTATCACTTCGGTTTTAAAATTAGAGTCTATAACTATCTTCAAGCTATTTTATTTTTCTGAGATAACTGTAATTAAAAAGCAGGAACTCAATGCTAGAAAATATGGCCAAGGAATGAAAAGACACATGCAGATAATACAACAAATGCTACAGTAAGAAAAATGATACAGTAAACGGATTATAAGGTCAGTGTCATAAGCAATACATCACCTTTAAAAAGTCAACGCCCGTCCTATCTTCCTGAGCATCTAAAAAAACCCTTTACACACCTTGCAATCTAATCAGTTTTTCATCAGTATGGCTATGGACTACTCAGAAATAGTATCTTCTGCAGCAAAGGCAAATCTGTCCAGTAATGGAAATTGGAAATGACTCAATCAAATGCTAGAGGTATATTCATTAAATGTGAATGCATGCCTGTAAAGCACCTCAGACCTGCCAAAATAGGATAATTTACAAGTAGCATTATATAGAGAGAATTGTGTCAAACTCAATGCTGGGTGGCTGTGTGTCTCCATTTTTTTCTTTAAAATATCAGTTGTCTTAGGCTATTTTTTTCAGCTGCTTCCAAGTAGCATCCTGGAGGAAAAAAAAAAAAAAGTCATGAAAATTCATCAGGTTTTGATTCAAATTACTGCCTTATTGATCAGCTTGTCATAACTTAGTGGCCTCACCTGGCAACTTTAACTGTAGTAGAGAGATGCCAGAGTTTGTTGTGAACCAGCTGGCTTGAATACTAGAAGCAGCTACACAACCTGGATAATTTAACCACAGACCCTCTGCACCATAGCTACAGTACTTCTTGCTCCTGAGCTGGCTTCTTCAAAGTTATGGGAGGTACCTGAAACACTGCACTGCCAACAGTTGCATGGAGAATTTCTTAATGACAGAAAGGACCTTGGCACATACATGCTCCATGTAGATTCAGATTGGCATGAAATATTTAACATTGGAAGTTACATTCCCTAAGTTCTCTGCAGTATCCAGAAACCAAAACAAGGATGGCACTTCACAATGGGAATTTTTATTTCCCTTCACTTAGACTGTGCAAGTAACCTACTGTCCCAATAATCTGGTCACATAATATTCTTAAATTGAAGGTCAATATTAAAGCAGTTAAGGTAGTGTGCTAGTTTTTATTTATTCTGAGACCCAACAAAGTTACTTCTATATGGGCATTCAAAATGCATGCACTGCCTAAAAATTCATTACTACAGACTACTTGGTATAAACATCACATGACACTATCCCAAATAGAGTCTGATTTTTTCATTAAGTAATTTTTTCATTTAAGCTAAAAGATACAATATAATAAAGAAACGTGTTGCTCTGTAGTAAATCGGTTTCCTGTTGGTCAATAATGGTATTCGGTCACAGAATACAATAACCATCTTTTTTTTCTCGCATGGAAATCTGAACAGCTAGGTGGAAAAATACAGCATCAGTTATTAAGTAATTTTGTAACTCTTCCACAGAAAAAATGTACCCTGTTGCTTAGTCTCCAGTTATACATTCTTGCTTTTAATAACACTGCAGGTTGTGAGCTAACCCTAAATAACATGAAGTGCATGAATGCGTAGGGAAAAACTGCAGGAGGTGACAGGAAATACTTAGCCAATAAGACAATGACGATCCCAAAAACCTACCAGAAATAGGAGTTAAATGGACCTCGCCATTTAATAAAACCTTCTTACAATTAGTAGACGAGATACTTGCCTTGTTGGTCCTAGCATGTCAAATAGACACTCTTAGACAGCTATTACGAAATGACAGCTACCTCTAAAATCAACAACTTAAGCAAAAATTAATTCAAATCTTCCCACACACAGCAGTTTTTCCTTGAAAACATACACATGCCAGAGACATCCTGAAAAACAGTACCACTGTTACTGGTTTTATGGCAAAGGTGGGCACCTATTCTATTGATAACTAACATTAAACAAGCTTAGCATGGCTTACTGATGGAACTCATTTCTGTGTTGCCCTCATTAACTTTTTACTCTTGCATTTGTGCAATTCCTTGACTGTTCAGAATCCTAAACAGTAATTCTTCTCCAACAATGATTTTTTGCTTTTAATAATCATAGAATCATAGAATCATAGAATCCTCCAGGCTGGAAGGGACCTCCAAAGGTCATCTAGTCCGACCTCCCTGCAGTCGCAGGGACACAATATAATATATAAAAGCAGCCATTCCCACTTAAAAAAAAAAGGGAAACTAACATAATTTCAAAACATTGCTTGAAAGAGAGAGGCAACAAGAGCCAGTTACAAAGTGATCACTTTCAAGTTTAGTCATCCCCCCTCCTAAATCCTCTCATCAAGTAGCAGATTTTTCACATCTATACTCTTAAAGGATTATGTTCCAGACTTCGTACTGAGTTCCACTAGTCAGCTGAGCCTTGATGATTTAAATAAACAAGTTTTATTTGTGTGGGTGAAGACCATATCGATGATGAACACAGCTTGATTAGTGCATGAGCCCAAACAATGTAAATGAATGGTGTCCTGTAGATATCACTCCATATTTGAAAGACTCATCAAAAACTTTGAGATTAATGTGACTATTTTTCTCAGTTGTAATACATATACATACATACAATATATGTAGAACACAGACAAGATTATACTTTAACCCCTCACATACACTTGAGTAGGCAAAACTTCAGGCACAACCTCAGTTTATTTCAAATTCCAGGGCTGAGATTATCAAATACCACAGAAATTGCAGTAAAGACCACTCAAGTGAAAATAATGTCACATTTCTATTCTGCAAGGTAGGATAAAACCAAATGAGCTCTTCCTATGTATGTATGCAAAATTCACAGTCTGCTCTTATTTTTCTTTGTGACTTAGACTCACCACTTGCCACAGTATCATTTCTCTAAATGGTACAAGCAACTGAAAACCTCATTTAAGTCATACATTCCCATTTCTTTCTTCCAGAAAATCAGAAAATTGACAGGTCTACCTTGAAACCCTGTACACATCCTTATAACTGTTCAGAAAAAAGAGAATTAGGTTGAATGATAGCTGAAACTTAATGTGCTAAGAATACGAGACACTTCATCATATACTAGTTAATACTAGGAACAGAACTTCACTGATAGTCAACTTTCTTCAGTGATATAGGCAGTCCTTTATAAATTAACTGCTCAATGTACATTCCAAACTAATTCATCTGTGCTGACAGGTAAGATATGACTCCTTAAATGTCACTTCTCCTAAAATATTATAGCAAAAAATGAATAGGGCAGACTGAATTTATGAGATGGTTTAGCATGTAGTATGTCTTTCCTATAAGACCAAGAAAAAAACAATGAACCTACTTCCATCTCAAAATAGATAAAGTACTCTCTTTGTCAATTTGATGGCAGTTTTGTCAACTGAATTTGAAAGACCTGCAGTTAAATGCAAGGAAGGCTACAACCATCACTCTGAAGCAGATAACAGAGAAAGTTTGTTTCCTTGAAGTGAAGTTCAATGATAGCTGCTTTGAGGCCAAGTCTCAGTTTAGCTCCTTATCCTATATTCTACTGAAACAAAGAAAGACAGTTCATAATTACTATTTGCAAGTGTCGTGGTTTCAGCCAAATTTACCA
>VZRU01005487.1:85120-111933 GCA_013398155.1 Pedionomus torquatus | reverse complement strand
GTAAGCAGTTTGTAACCAAAAATTGTGCAAATCGGGTGACAGGGGAAGGTATAAGTAGTCTAAGGATCAAGAGCAGGGGGTGTCTCTGCTTGGGGTGGGGTGGGGGCATGGGTGCATCCAGTTCAGCTGACCTGCGCAATTTTAATAAACTTTTCATATTTTTTTTGTATTGTTGCTTGGAAGACTTTGTCCTCTTTTCACGTTCTGTTAGCAAGCTGGCTTTTCTCATACAGGCCATCTGTAATCTGTGGTCACTGCCTCTGTCGCAGCACCCCTGTGCTCCTTTCCATTCACCTTGCTCTGTGAGCAGAGTAGTACACAGTAAGAAATGCAAATATGTAAATGCTGTTTGTGTTGGGCTTGGCAAGCTTGGCAGGGGAAAGGGCTCCCTCTTGCAGAAGAATGGATTTCCCTCTCTCATGCTGGAAAGCCTTAAAGGGCAGAAAAATCCAAAGGAGAGGATTTTATTTTCTGTCATTTTTCATGAGCAACATGAAATTAGGCTCTGGGGGAACTCTTTTGGGATATGTTTTACCACCTGTGGCCTCTTGAAATTTATTAGTGTGATTGATCAGTTTGGAGACTTGCCAAGCGTTTATGCTGCTTTCTCTAGCATTGTGTCACCAACAAACCTAACCTGGCACAGGCAGGATGCTGGGTAAGGCTGAAGGTCTGTGTGTGAGCTTGTCTTCATGGTGGGCTCTTCCTGGGAGAGCTGCTGTGCTGGTACTGAGGTTGGACAGCTGGACCGAGTGGCCAATAGGTCCTGTGGATGGCAGCTGTTTACCCAGGTGACTCGACTATACAACCCTCATCGAACAGGAAAACAAACTACACGGACAGTGTCGTCTATTCCTTCCTGAGAGGAAGTATCTGAAAGTACTTGTCCATGGTCTTTCTTCTACTCATGCCACAGCGATCATTTTCCACCTACACAAATATAGCAGTATCTGTAAACTACATACTGGAATAGACCAGAAGGTGAAGGGAAAGATAATTTTTATTTTAATTTTTAATTTAATTTTTGCCTGCCAAATGAAAGATTTGCAGAGATAGTGGGCTAAACAATAGCATAACAAAGGAAAAAAATAGGGTAGTGGTTAGAGGTCAGGGTTAAAAAGCTAGGAGGAAACTGGAATGATGTTCTCTTGACCCTGCTTCAGTCTTCAGATGAATCAAGGTAGGTCACTTTTGTCACCCGAGTGACAAAAAGGTAACGTAACTGTATAAAGTCCTGTATTAATAAATGTGGGCATTTATTATTAACATCAGCAGTAAAATAAGCAGCATGAAAAAACACAACTGTGTTACAATCTGAGCAAGTAAGCCTAAAGGAAACTGGGATTGTTCACACGATGTCACTTACTGTTGTAATTGCATCATTGACCTCTTACAACCTGTCTGCTTGTCTCGTTCATTAACCAAAAAACCTAACATTGTCTACAGTCAGAGGTAAACAGTCTTTTTAAGCAGTATAACTTCTGCAATGCTATCTCCAATTGGGGAGGAGGGTCACTGTATTTTTCAGGGCTTTTCTAAAGCAATGACTTTACAAGACTTACATAAAATTAAATTGATCCATGCCAAGGTTAAGGACTTAAATGTAAGGGTGGGGGTGAAGAAGAGGGGATGGGGGAGTAAGTCACTGCCACTGCTCACTGTCACAGGAGTGTGTGGCAAGAGTGAATATTTACCTGAGTCACATACCCAGAAACAAGATGCTTCCTGCCAGTAAGCACATCTGGGGTCATACTGGATTTGCTCCCCAGTCCACCTCCTATTGTTGCCATTTCCTTGCTCTGGGAGACTTCTAGTTATGAGGAAATAATGACAGTTTTGATTTAATATAAAAATTGGAATGCTATATGTATCTCATGGTCAGAAGTCAACAGAAGTGCTTAGTTTTATCTGAGGGTTACTCACCCTCAGATAAAACATTTAGAATGTTTTATCTGAGGGTGAGTAATTTTTTCTTTTACACTTTATATCTTTCTCTCTTTTTTCCTTTCTTTGGTACTTTTTCACTTTTTCTCTCTCTCTTTCTCTCTTTTCTCCTTCCTCTGGTACTCTCTGTGGGGACATGGGTGTATGGGTGTCTATACTTACCTACTGTCTGCTGTTCTTGTCTGTCACTTCTATTCCCAGCCATGTGAAAAAGCTTCTGGAACTGGTATTTAGTGTGGGGAGAAGGACACGGACCCAGGCTGGGAATCACTTGAATGAGAAAGGAGGTGATGCAATAAGGGATGACTTCTGAGGGCTAGGTGGGAGTTTTCCGGTGGGAGCTGGGGATCTCCCAGGGCTTGCAGTAAGAGAATAGTCCTTCATTTGCCTTTTCACTTAAAATAGCAAACTGTCCTATTTTTCTGTATCTACTGGTACTTGGCAAGAAATAGGCAGACGGAATTCCTGTGCTGTCCCGATACATGTACAGCATCCTCTGCTGGACTCTGCGAGATTTACACTTTTATCTCTTATATCAGGAGGGAAGCTGCTTCAGTGTCCTTTGCCTTTTTTATTGGAGAGGGACTGCCATGCCATTTTTTTTATTAAAAAAACCCAACCAACCAACCAAACAAACAAAAAAACCCCCAAAAACGAAACAGGAGAGAGAGGTAAGGGGAAGAACGGTATGTGTTTCATATACAAGGCATTGAAAGAACTGAGGGCATTTCACACATAAAGTAATTATCTTCAAGCTATAATGGTGGAATAAATTCTGAGATACTGCAAGGCAGCATTCAAGAGATGGCAAGCTGAGTGAAAGTAGTCCATTAAGTTAGTGTAAAATACATTCTGTGTTTTTATACATAGATATATAACTCCAATGACAGATAACAGTTTGCAAAAATGTCATATTTGTTGCAGTCCATCAACTAAAGTGAGAGCCCAAAATAAATGTATCTGAGAGGGACTGTGTTGTGAGCAAAAGTCAGTCTTGCTGTTCCTAATAGATTCAAGGTAAAAAATAATCATAAAAAGCAAGCAAATAATTAGATAAAACCCATTCCAGTCAGTCCTTTTTTTTTTTTTTTTTTTTTTTTTCTTTTTCCCTCAAACACTAAAAAAAACTAAAAAAGGAAACTTCTCTTCCCTACAATTCTTGGCTGAAGAACTGTAACCTTTTCCACTCCACCAGAAAGAAGTACACAATTATAGTTCACTTTGGCTGTTAAGGGCTCCCTGGGAGATAAATCTTTGGGTTATTAAGGAATTGATGGGAAGAACTATTAGGTTTTCCCCTGAAGTGTAGCCTCTATTCATGGGGGTCTCCTTCTTACGGGATTTCTGCTGCAGGGCAGGGCTGTACTCTGTAACCACATCCAGCTAGGGGTGTGCAACTTCTCTGCTGCAAGGAAAGTGAAGCTGTCACCTTGCTGTGAAGAAAAGAACTCCAACTAGGTGATTCTGGTTTAGAGATCGAGCAAGATGAAGTGTGAAAAACATATTTTCCTCAGTTATTTTTGCATTTTTTTTAAAACTGTGTTTCTATGGCAACAAAGAGCAAATAACCGGAAAGAAATCCTCATAGACAACGCAAGCAAGATGGAGTTTGTAGTACTTGGAGTCATATTCTCCAACTAAGATTTTCCTGAAACATCTCTAACTTCCTGAAGTCCCAATTATACTATCTTGCATATTGATGGATACGTCAGTCTTTTCATGCCAGGGCTAGGACACAAGATTCTTCTTGTAGTTGTTACTGGGAATCATGCTAAGATGATTACCAGGAGTGCAAACTTTCCCCTAGATGTCTGGTTGCATTGGCAGTAGTCAACAGTGGCAGAGAATATTGCCAAGGCCTTTACTGTTAAATTGCTTGTGCTGTTGTTGGCATGTTTTCTACTCATTCTGATCATCATTCTCCCAAGCAGCTCCAGGGCCAGGAGTTGGCATGGATTGGAAGCAAACCCAATGAGCAGGTGGCCATGCGAGAGCTGCTTGGCCCTTGACCTCTTGAACAGCAAATTCTTCTATGTCCATTGCTCTCTGGGCCAGAAAATACTTCAGAGCATGTTTAATTTACCAGCACAAATCTAACTTTCAGTTTATTGTTCTTGCTCCTTTTGCTCCAGTTAAAATGAACTTTCCAGCAGACAGGATAATAAAATCATAGAATTATAGAATCATAGAATGGTTTGGGTTGAAAGGGACCTTAAAGGTCATTCATTTCTACCTCCCTGCCCTGGGGCAGCCACAACTTCTCTGGGCAACGCGTTCCAGTGTCTCAACACCATCACAGTAAAGAATTTCTTCTGAGATCTCATCTAAATCTTCCCTCTTTCAATTTAAAGCCATCACCTCTCATCCTATCACTCTACTCCATGATAAAGAGTTCCTCCTCATCTCTCCTTGAGCTTTTTCAGGTACTGGAAGTTATCCCTGGAGCCTCTTCTCCAGGCTGAACACCCCCAACTCTCTCAGCCTGTCTTCATAACAGAAAGTGCTCCAGTCCCCGATCATCTTTATGGGCCTCCTCTGGACCCGTTCCAATAGGTCCATGTCCTTCCTGTGCTGAGGACTCCAGAGCTGGATGCAGTACTCCAGGTGGGGTCTCATGAGAGTGGAGCAGAGGGGCAGAATCTGCCCCCTTGCCCTGCTGGTCATGCTGCTTTTGATGCAGCCCTGGGTGCAATTGGCCCTCTGGGCTGCTAGTGCACATTGACAGGTCTTGTTGAGCTTCTCATCCACTAACACTCCCAAATGCTTCTCCTGGTCTCTCTGTTCCACCTAACCCATTCCATGAACATCAGTCACCAGTGATTACCACAGTCCTCCTCAGCTTTTGTGCCTAAGGACAGAGAGACATTGCAGTTCATAAGCAGGCAGAAAAAATTAAAAGCTTATATTTTAATCCTCAGGCTACAAAACATGGGTTCTGTTAGGTGTGTGGGCAGAGCTTCATAGAGGCAGTGCAGAGAGGATTTTCCTCCTCTTCTGCCTTCATTCCCCAGGTGCAGCAGACTCTCAGCCATGCTGGAGGTGCTGCCAGCAGAGCTAGGATATTTTTTAGTTCTTATTTCTATCTAGCATCACTGCATGGACAAAACTTTGTAGACAATTATGACACTTCCCATGTCTAGTAAGGGAGCAGCCTTCAATTTTAAATGTCATTAAAAACTGGCTTGGAGCATAGGACAATAGCAAGTGTCTTGGCACCTTGACTCAAAAAGCGGAAACCAAGCTTTTCTGGATTGGCCTTGAGGTGGTGGCCAATGTAGAAACTAAGCAGCAAACAAGATGGATTCACTTTGTATTCAAAGTGCGGGAGAAAAATTCTTGCAAAATGGATGGAGTGACAACCCAACAATGAGTGAAACACAAAACTGCCAGCTGATCCTTTATTAAGATGCAGAAAGCCTCTGACTTCAATCAGAAACATAGATTCCTAAGGATTTGTTAGTCATAAAAATAGTGATGAAAGAGAAACAACAACAGCTTCCTCAATGAAGAAGATCAAACTGGTTTGAAAAGCGAAACATCACCACCATAAAAATGTTGCCTATAAAAGCAGACACCATGATTTCTAACCAGCTTAGCTCTACTGGCAACACATTTGAAGTGGAGCCAGCTTCATCAAAAGAAAAATGTTTTGCTGATTAAGATGCTCAGGAACCTAAGCAATTAATGGAAGCTGAAAAACTCTCGAGATGCCATGAGAAAGCTTTTGAGCTAACATAGCTGCTCTAACACAATCTCAAATGCATAGAAAGACCTTTTGAACAAAGATTTGTTTCTAAACAGTTGCTGTTTCAGATGCTTCTGATGTCTGTTTTGGCCGTTTATTGCTAATTAAATGCAAATACCAGATATGAGGTAGCTGTGATTAGATACCAGCGGGTCTCTAAATCGATGTAAGGGTCCACCTCTGCCAAGAGCACTGCAAATTGGGAGTTGTGTGAACCTAAAACTCAAGCATCCCACATGCAAATGTCCTAAAGGAAGGCTTGCGGGGACCCATCGTTGCCCATATTTTCCAGCTATAATAATGCGACTGAAGGGAAAAGCACTACTTTGTTGTACTAATTATTTAGTATGATTATTTTTAAGGATACTAGTGAAGGCAATACAAGCAAAATACCTCAAATATAAAACAATACATTGGTTCTCATTGTTTATGTTATGGGTACAGCCAAGGTTTTCACAGTTCCTACATAGAACGAAAAACCATAGTAGTCCGTACATCCTAAACTGTACATACAGTGATTATATACTTATATACTTTGAGACTTGCTTATAAAAGATTACCTGTTAGAAGTTAGGAACTTTGTGTTCTCTCTCTTTCTGTTTCTTATTTTGTCAAGTAAGAAAAATGCATATGAAACTTTGTAAAATCGTGTTGCATATCCAGCACGTGGAAATCTCCGTGCCAGAAGTTCTCCTGCTGTACACCAAAATAGCTCATCTGTGATGATGTTTGGCTTTAAACCACTGAATGACAGAGATGGAAAATGTCTGGCAATTCTGAAAACAAAAACCAAAAAGGTGAGGAAACTCTCTACTTATTTCCCCCACATACAGACTTTTTTTTTTTTTTTGCCTACCAGAAAACTTACTGAAATTCTGCCAAAAATTAAAGTAGCTGTTTTAAATATATACACACAGAAAGGAAACTATTTACTTCTTTAGGAATATGCTATGTTGCCAATATTTCAATAGCTTGCACACAGGGGTTTCTGCTAAAAATATTTATGGTATAATGTAGTACTAATTCTTCACTTCTAAATGGCTATTCTTATACCTATTACTATAGATAGTATCCTACTACTGCTGGATTATTTATTTTCTCCTTTTCCTGTTGAGTATCTATAATGGAGGGGTACCTTTCACAATGGAAAGCATTAATGTTGTGGACTTGTAAACAGAACAGAAAATAGCCATGGAGTTAAGAAACAATATGCAAATTAAAACTGATGTTATAATGTAGATAGAGAAGGAAATCATTTAAGAGATGTTGGAAAATAGCCATGACATTCCTACGTATTTTCATTGCACTGTGATTAAATGCACCGTAGCATTAAAGACTGAAAATAAATCTGGTCTCCATGATGTGAGAACTGTAATTGCTCAGTCCGGGCAATTTTACAATGTGTTCTCTTTATTTGAAATAGCTGCTAGGCAGAATTTTAAAAGCCTGAAGTGCAAAATAATAATATAATTTTAAAATTAACTATTAAATTTCTCTTCATTGTCAGTGAAAATACTTACTCTCAAAGCAGATATTTTTTCCATTTTCCAAAAAAGAAATAATAATTTGATCTTGGAGCTTTGCTTGTGCCTTTTTTCTTCCATATGTTCATATGGTGAGAAGCTGGTGCAATGTCAACAGCATCCTAATGCTGTTAGCAGCATTAGGATTTCCTGCAGCTGTCTGCAGGATGAAGCAAATTCCTAGTAATAAAGGGACTTATCCTTTTCCAAATTAGAAGATGCAGGACATAGATCCCTGAGTGCAGCAAAGATGTGACATCAAGTACATGTTGACCCAACTGGATGTAGATTATTCAGTGACCAAGCAAACAGACCTGCACCCCTGCTCAGTCTCCTATCTGCTTGCTACCACCGGCCAACTCCACGGGAGAGTCAGCAGAAGAAGCTTCTGCTTGTGCAGCATCCACCACGGTGCAGACTGATGCACTGACTTAAAAATATTTTTGTCTTCAGCCAGTTTGGCAGGAGATGTGGCACTGGGATGTTGGAGCATTGGGTGTCCTTTCCCTTCTGGCAACCCTTCTGCAGAAAGAGCAGTATCCTGTAGAGGGAGGAAGGGAGAACTGGAGCTATTATTTCTCTGGACATTACAGCAAGATTTGTCACAGCTTGTCTATAAAAGCCCTTAGGTTTCTCATAGGTAAAAACCAGGCAAGACTAATTGTATCTACTTTTGTGAAGAAGTTTGAGATTTACAGACAGAAAGCATTAGGTGAGCACTAGGTATGCCTTTTTGAAACAATGCTCCACAGTGTTAAAAATATTGAAAAGCTATACAAATGAGAGTATTTGACAGCAGCCTTTGAATGTGCATTGATTTAGATATCTTTGCAGGCATGAAAACAAGGCTTTTGTGTTTGGCATTTTGACACATATTTCTTTTTACTGAAATTCAGACAAATTGATTGGTCTGGATGATTGGGGAAAGTTTCAGGCCTTGACAGGTAATCCTTACCTAAAGGATTTTTCTGCATTAGATTCTTCCCATCTTAAAATTTCCTACATTTGTTTTTGTTGGTGAAACCCATTAACTTTGTGAGGGTAGGGCAGGACGATTTAGGGTACATCCCGGGCATGACCGGCAGTGTTGGCCTGACTGCACGGCTGTGCACCCTGGGCATTTTCACTCTGTTGTCTGTTGCAGTGGCTGAACAAGGTGCAGGTAGTGTAGCATCAAGATCCTCCCTGTTTGCATGCAGGCAACATTTGGCTTCATCTTTGCTCACTAAGCAGCTGTCCTCCTGACAGGTTTTTATTTTATTGTTAGGATTTTTTGAGGGTAGAGCAAACCGGAGTGGTTAATACTCAGGTTTGTACTCCTCAGTGTTAGTTCTCAATCATCCCTCAGATTGCAGTATTCTTTCCTCCCTGGCCTCAGCTGAAGCAACAAACGCCTCTGCAGTCTGAACTGCTGATACCTGAGGCCCTTTAAATGGGACTGCAACTGAGAGGGTGAGACCCCTGCTGATGGATGTCATCTGTAAGGCTGGGTACTAACAGACACTCTGGTGTCTCGTTGTGTAAGTCTGGGGAAACTTGTCAGTATTAAAACTGGAAGGTGAGCAGCCTAACTGTGAAGAGGGCTCTGCACATTAACAGGTCATCTAAGGTAATTTTCTCCCCCCCAGCCCCCCTGCAAGGCAGTCCCTATAAACTTTGATAGTCAGGTCAGACTGTGCCAGTTCACGAGATTATGAAGGTGTTCAGACCGGAAAATGTCATTGGGACAAAAAGAAGCTGAGTATTTTCCATCAGAAACCATTTGGTATAAGCATAATGCTAAGCTTTTTACAACTTTATCCATCCAAGGTCTCATCCACAAGTAACTACCATGTATTGACGCTCACAAAACTTCTGGGAAAAAATTATGTATAACATATCTCAAATCAATGGAACTGCATCTGTTGGGTTTTTGGTTGTTTTTTCTTTTTTTAAAGGAAATTAAAGCATGCTTTGAAATAATTCCTTGAGTTATTTGCAACCCTGACATCACAGCAGTTAGTTCTGGCGAGATAGAAAGACCAAGCCACCTGAGACAAAAGAAGGACCTTTAATCTTTCCTATAAAAGCAAAAAAATAAACGAGCTGCAGAGTTGGCAAAGAATAAATATAAAGTTTGAAACTCATTGAAGGGGACATTTCTTCCTCCCCACTCTCCTTTTGAATGTCAATGTTTCTAGGATGTGCTGAGGCTGTCAGCAAAGCAAAGGCCAATGCTAGTGTGGGCTCCCAGCTCTCCCTGTCGGACACTGCAGGTGACTGACACACTGGGCAAGCAACAGCATGGAGGGGACAGCAGGAAAGAAAAGCGCAAACATGCTAAAATTCATGGGGGAACTGCGACTGACAACCGCTGCCAGAAAGAGCTCCTTTAGGACATGGTATGTGAAACAGCACGCTTCAAGCACGTGCATTTCAGTTGCATGATTATTTTTTTCCAACAGAGGAATTTACCTTCAGTAGCCAGTAGTTCATAGGGTCTGTTACTGACATCCATTACTGGCAGGAGGGCAGTTTCTGCAAATCAATAGGTCTTCATTTTGGCCTGAAGTTTGGCCAGTTTAGGGCTCAGAACTGAGTAAAACATCAAGTACCAACTCTAAGAGTGCAGTGATGCCAGTATCAACAAACCAGCTGTCAAAACATGTCATCAGTTTAATATTCAGTGTTTATTACAAACTCTTGCTACTCCACAGCCCATTGTAGTCAGCTGTGGGCACAGTCCAAGGTTGCTGTGACACAACCCGTAATCTCTGCTTAACCATTTTTTTCCTGCAAAAGTTTCTTGCTTCCCTTTTACTTTTTCACAGCCTAAACCCTACTTAATCACCGTATTCTGCACTTGCTTTAACTGCCTGGGGCTTCCCAGCAGGAAGCTACTGGTACACAGGTTCATCTCCCTGCGATGGCACTGCTGCCTGCAGATAAGCAAAGACTTGTGAACAAGCCAGTATGATGTTCTCCAAAGCAAGGTGTAGACTGTAAGGGTGGAGCATGCAGAGCTGTTGGGTTCTGTAACATGTACTGGTTGTAGATTTGCAGGGCACTACACAAAATGCACCAGGAGATCAGTGTTGGACCCTGTCACCAGGCTGTGCTTGTGCTCGGTTTGCATTTGTGCAAACATTTGTGCACACATTTGTGCCCAGATGTGCTGGGCCATTAGGGGCACCCTGGGCAGTGGTAGGTTGAGCTAGCCTCAGGCACTTATGTACTTCAAGAAATCTCATGTCTGTGTTTAAAAAGTGTCACCAGTCCTGCACCTCAGACTGCTTACAGAGCTGGGGGGTCAGGGCAGCTGGGAAGCTGTGACTGTGACCCAGAACTGTGACAAAAACCACATTAGCCCATTTTGTATGAAAACAGGTGAGAGAACAGTCATCATTGCATCTCAGCAAGCAAAAGGATTCATATCCCATTATCAAGGAAATGCTGGAGTCATTCAGGCCCCTTTGGTTGCAGTTGCTGCCTTTTATTGGTCTGAAATGACAATTATGAAGGGCTTATTTCTGCCTTACTAGCGAGGATTGTGTTTTCATTCTGTGTTAATATAGTAACTAGTTCAAAGTCCAGGTTTAAGTGCTAAGAAATAGTAATAAAATCATAAACTCTCAATTTATTTCAATAATACCTTGATCACATGTAGAGTTGCAACAGAAAACAATCAAAAATTTGTTTCTTTTTCTGGTTGTTCTGGGTGGCTTAAATCTCAGAAAAGATAAGGTATATTTCATACTCTCAGAAAAGCCTCTAGTAATGCCTCAAAACAGAAGAGCAAACTTGTAAAAACTAAGAAACTGGAATATAAATTATATCTCTCTTGCTTCTGCTGAAGCTCTTCCTCATCACAACAACATGCCTAAATTGCCAAGGCATTGAAAGGGTAAATGTGAAGATAAATGCTTTAAAAATGTCCTTCCCTGTATTATTAACATTACCATGGACTATTAAAGTCAAGGGGCTCTTTAAAATGTAATTGATTTTTCATTATTTGTCTGCTGTTGTCACTGTTCACTTTCTTGGGTGTAGGTAGCAAATCCCCAAAGGGTTGTTTTGTCACTGTGTAAATCTATATTAGATGCTTTGCCGTTGGCCTTTTAGGAACAGCAAAAATGCAGCTGTATTTGTGCATCTATAATTTCAGGACATAAGCTAGCCTCTCAAAGAAGCCTCCTGTTGAAAGCCTATATTTTACTGTATTTTGCAGAGCTTTGTTAAATATCTGATATTAGTGACCAGGATGTGTGAGACAACAAATACTGTGGATGGCTGGTCTGCTCTCTTGTCAAAATTCTTATCTCAAGTCATTCAGAGGCAAAAGCTGTAATGTCAAGCAGGTTCATGCCTTTCTTATGCTGGTGGCCCCAGAGGTAGATGTCTCACCAGAGTGTGGCAAATGGACAGAATCTGCCCCCCTCACCTTGCTGGCCACACTTCCTCTGATGCAGCCCGGGATGCAGTTGGCTTTCTGGCCTCCCAGTACACATTGCTGACTCATGTCAAGCTTCTCATCCACCAACACCCCCAAGTCCCTCTCATCCAGGCTGCTCTCCAGCCATTCTCTGTTTGGAATTTGCGTCTGCGATTGCCCTGACCCTGGTGCAGAACCTTGCACTTGGCCTTGTTGAACTTCATGGGCCCACCTCTCCAGCCTGTCCAGGTCCCTCTGGATGGCATCCTTTCTCTCCAGAGTATTGACCACACCATGCAGCTTGATGTTGTCAGCGAACTTGCTGAGGGTGCACTCAATCCCACTGTCCATGTCCCTGACAAAGGTATTAAATAATACTAGTCCCAATATGGATCCCTGAGGGACAAGACTCATCACTGGTCTTCATCCACACACCGAGCTGTTAACCACAATTCTTTGAGCACAACCATTCAGCCGGTTCCTTATCCACCATCAAATCTATGTCTTTCCATTTTAGAGACAAAGGTGTTGTGCAGAACAGTGTCAAATGCTTCGCACAAGTCTAGGTAGATGACATCAGTTGCTCTTCCCTTATCCACCAATGCTGTAACCCTGTTGTAGGCCACCAAATTTCTCAGGAAAAAATTGCCCTTAGTGAAGCGATGTTGGTGGTAATTGGTCACCTCCTTCTTTTCCACGTGCCTTAGCACAGTTTTGGGAGGATCTGCGCCATCTTCTTGCTGGGCACAGAGGTGAGACTGACCAGTCTGTAGTTCCCCATTTCCCTTTTTTCCTTTTGTAAAAATGGGGGTTTTGTTTCCCCTTTTCCATCAGGTCCCATGGTCTTCAACACCTTCAGGTTCCTTAAATGGTCTTGAACTTCATCTTGTCCTATGGTGGCCAGTACTTCATTTCCCAGTCTCTTCCTTTGCATTCTGTGACGTGGGTAGTGTGGATAAAGCACTTGCAGGTGAAGACCAAGGTAAAAAAGTTGTTGAGTACCTCAGCCTTCTCCATGTTGGTTGTAGCCAAGTCTCCTGTTTTGCTAGGTTTCTTTAACCTTCCTTTGTTGTCCTATGTACCTGAAGAAAATTGTCTTGGTATTTTTTATGTCCCTAGCCAAGGCCTTGCATTTCTGGGCCATATCCCTATAAGCTTCCCAGGTTGTATACCCACCTTCACTGCCCAAGCACTTTGTTTTTCTTTTTGATGTGATAGCCCAGGTTACTCTTTCCTGAGCCCATAAGACTCAAGAGAAACATACTTTCACTGATAAAGCCCAAAGCTGAATTTGCCCAAAACTTAAGTATTTCATTTCACTTCAGTCTCTGACAGTGTTTGGTGCCCATGTTGCTATTCTCCTACAGGAGTCAGCACAAGTTCCCTCCTGATTAAGAAATGGAACAGTGTGTGGGCAGAGCGATTAACTTCACTTGTAAGATAGAAGTAGTGAAATATTTATTAAGGTGAAGCAGAGATTTAACTAAATTAGTAGTAAATTATGAGATTCGATGCCTAGGGAGATTTGGTCATTTACTGCACAGAGGACAGGGTCAGACAAGCTGTCAGGGAGACCCTCCTGTTGAGTCACAAAGTTTAGAAAAGGAGCCCTTGCTTTCTAAACTCTTTCTCAAAGAGGAGTCTAGGTGCGGCTGGATCCAATTCTAGTCCCAGACTTGGGCAACAGTTTATGTCTAAAGGGTTATATACGCACAATCAATCCTTTATATCACTTGGCTAAGATTTCAAAGTTTAGCATGCTATTAGTCACTTACCGAGGATCTGTTGTGGCAAGGAATCTCTCAGCCTTGAGGAGCACAATCTCACAAAAGGGGAGATCCTGGTATGCAGCCCACTGCCATACAGGAGACCTCAAAGGGCTCTTGTGCTGTCCACTATTTGTACAGTAAGATAATTGATCTATAGTCATAATAAGATATCTAGGTCTCTTCTCCAGACAGTGTTAGGACTGTGTTGTCAGCTATCCCTCAAAGTCCAGGTACAACTTATCAAAACTCCCACTGATGGCCACAGCCTGAGCAGGAGCTGGGTGGGGGGAAGAAGGAGATGAACAGGGAGAGCACATCACCACAAACAAACAGGGATCAATGAGGGACACCAAGAAAAATGCATAAGTGTATTTTCAGAGCTGTAAGGATCGGGACTTTGTAATGGCAACAGGCATGGAGCAGCAAGTGATTAGGACATAGAATGTACCATCAGTAAGTTCACAGATGACACCAAGTTAAACAAGAGTATTGATCTGCATGAGGATAGGGAGGCATAGATTGAAGTGATGGGCCAATGTTAGCAGGATGAGCTTCAACAAGGCCAAGTGCCAAGTCCTGCACTTTGGCCACAACCCTATGCATCGCTACAGCCTTGGGGAAGTGTGGCTGGAAAGCTACCTGGTAGAAAAGGACCTACCTGGGGGTTCTAATTGACAAGTGGCTGAATATAAGCCAGCAGTGTGCCCAGGTGGCCAAGAAATCCAATGGCATCCTGGTTTGTATTAGAAATAGTGTAACCAGCAGAAGTAGGGAGGTGATTGTCTCCCTGTATTCAGCACTGGTGAGGCCTCACCTTGAGTTTCCAGTTTTGGGCACCTCAACCCAAGAGAGATACTGAGGTGCTGGAGTGAGTGCAGAGGGCAATAAAGCTGGTGAAGGGCCTGGAGAATAAATCTTATGAAGAGCAATTGAATGAGCTGAGACTGTTTAGTTTGAGAGGAGACCTGATCTCTCTCTATCAATACTTGAAAGGACATTGTAGAGAGGTTGGTCCTAGTCTCTTCTCACAGGTAATTAACAATAGAAAGAGAGGGAATGGCTTCAAGCTGCAACAAGATAGGTTTGGATTGGACATTAGGAAAAAAAAAATCATAGAAAGAGTGGTCAGACACTGGAATAGGCTACCCAGGGAGGTCATTGAGTCTCCATCCCTGAATGTATTTAAGAGTCATTTAGATGTGGTGTTGGGGGATATGGTGTAGGGAAGAACTTTGTAGAGTGGGGTTGATAGTTGGTCTCAATGACGCCAAGGGTCTTTTCCAACCTGAATGATTCTATGATTCTAAGTGTAAGAGAAGTGCTGTTCGGAGTTGAAAAAAAACAAGCATATTTTCCATGTGTCCTTTGGCAGTGCTGCTGGCAGCACTGTCCTGCTGTGCCCAGCAGATTTGCTTCTGCAAGGGATGCAGAGTGGTGGCTGTGACACGATCAGCACCTGAGGTGCAAACCAAGCTGTGGTGTGGCAGGAGGAGTCAGTGGTGTGACTCACACTCAGCACGTGAGGTTTGGTGTGTCTGGTGTGGAGGAGGGCAGGGTAACAGCAAGAGAGGGTGCCATGGTCAAGGGGGACAGAGGCAGATGGCAGAGATGGGAACTAGATTCTGCATGGTTGCTTTTGAAATCACAAAGTTTTTGTGTTTATATACCAAATATCCATTAGTTCTTATTAATTTAATATTTTTTTGAAAAAAATCTGAACATATTATGTACTCCTCTCAGTAAACTTCACAGAGGAGCTTGCAAAAAATCCAGACTCTTAGGACATGCTGTATTTAGTCCTGGCAGCCAAGATATCTAGTTTGATGTGTTATCTGAATCCTTTGTCATGCCAAGAAGAACATCGGTGTGCTTGTTTTGTTTCCTGCTGAGCGGTACATCCGGAAAACAATCTGACTTCATTCCTTGTCCCCACAATGACAGCATTGTACAGTGCTACAGATCAGCATCAACTGATGTGTGGTGCCTTGTAGTACCAGAGATGGAATTGAAGAGCTTCTGAGGAGTGTCACAGCCTTCAAAAATTGTGTGCCTGGACCTACAGTTTGGGTTTTTTGTTTTGTTTTGCTTTATTTTGATAGCTGTTGTTTAAAACAGGCTCCTCAGTATTTCTCTGTTAAAAAACCTTCTGACATGGTTTTTAAATTACCCTAGTTGAACGGTAAACCAAATGACCATGAGTCTAACATCAGCCCTAGGACATAATTTCTTGGTTTATAACTACTGATGTTGCCCTATCACCTGGGTTGCTTTTACCCAGACTGCGACAAATTGTAGCTGCAGAAGAGCCACTACTTGGGGAACAGGAGCTGAGGGAAGACAACTGCAGACATGGTTTTATTGCTAGCATGCTCCCCTGGCAGCTATATGTTTGCAGTTAATTTTTGTCAGCTCAGGAACAGAATTTATGCATGCGATAGAAAGGCTGGACGTTGGTGGCTGACTTTATAGTTTTGAGAGTATCCACAGCCCATACAAACCTGTGATTACAAAAGGCAATGTAAATAAAGTGGTGTGAACAATGCCTTAAAGGATTCTCTGCTTTTGCCTGTATCTCTCCATAACAATCCTACTTGGGAGCTGCCTGAATCCTCATGGTGTGGTATCTGGTGGTGATGTACCATTGTGCAACATCATTATGCAGTGGCACAAATACCATGGAGCTGAAGCCCTGCTTTCAAGAAAAAATGCTTCCACCAATAAAAAAAATGCTTAGATCAATGCAAACACAGTGTTTTGATAGTAAGGCAGCTTCATCTCAGCAACTGCTCTGAATCAACATGTCTGTAAATAAAGCAGAATGAATTCTCTTATCTTCAGATGCAAACTGTTATAGTTCAGACACATAGAGTTATATATACATATATATAACATATATATATATGTATATATACACATATACCTCAGGAGATGTGCTTAAATGTAGGACCTCATATGCCAATCTGGAAACAGCGGAACCACATGTCAGTCTGAGATGCCTTTCCTCTGCATTGTGGTTGTAATGTCTTGTGAAGATAAACATTGGACAGAGTATAACCACTGCAGCAGTCCTGTCAGTGATACTTATGTGGGATTTTTTTTGATACAAATCTCCCGTCCATCTCTATTGCCTGTGTTTTAGTTTGCCTCAGGCACTGATTTTGGAGTGCAGGGACTAGATTCTGTTGAGTCGAATTAAACTGTAAAATGTTCTCCAGAAGCACACCTAACAGACTCAGACCTCAATAGGCATTCAATCCAGGGGACTCAAATGAGGGCGTTTTGAACGGAAAAAAAAAAATGGAATGTGCATAATGTGCTGTGTGTGTAGAGCACCTGCTCCACAGATTCTTGGTCTGCTTGACCTTACCATGCAAATTTAACCTTGCTTGATTTTTAAGAGGATTTGAGAGGACTTACTGAAAATCAGTCTCCAATTTTTTTCTTTCATCTTCCTCATATATTAAATGGATCCTGAAATTTTTGCTCCTCTATAGACTGTGATCATTAATGAATTAGTGCTTCCACTTGTATTTACAAGTGGCATGTCACTGCTGTAATCGTACTGGTAATGGTGAGGATTTTTTTTTCTTCTATAGCTTCTAAAATATTTCACATCTTCTATAACTGGTAAATACTTCAATTGTTGCTGAAAATGCAGCCACTTCTAGAGTGGAATGTGTCAGCCAAGTCAGCACACAAAATTGCAATGTAACTATAGGAAGAGAGGGAAAAAAGGGGAATTGCATAAAACAATCCCATGTCCTAGGTAAAAATCAGGATATTGCAATCCAAATTGGATTTGGACTAGCATTTGCCTCTGCTTTTATGCTAAGATTCAATGTGATTTTTAAGTATTCAGGATCTTCCCAGACAGATTGCATTGTGAAATATGGTCTGGATGTGCTCTAACTCAGTAAACTGGGGAAGGGGCAGAATTCCTAGATAAAAATGGTTTCTGCAACAGAGCATCCTTCATAATTTTCCTGCCTGCATTTAAAAAAGGGAAGGCATTGAGACACGTTACAAGTGTCATTGGTAAGTAAATGTTAAACAGTGTTTGGAGAATGTGGGATGTTAACTGGTTGCAGAAAAATATCCTGTGTTTTTAGCAGTTCATAGTAGATTTTTTTTCTATAAGCAGAAGCAAACAGGAAGCATAATTCTTTCAGTATCACCACTAAGTCAGATTTGATTCAAGTAGGAAAGAAAGGTCTATAGTAAAACAAATATTTTTAAAAAACTCCTTTCCTTCCTGGTACAGGAAATGTAAAAATAGGAATAGTCTATTTCCAAATCCTGCTAAAAGAGGTGAAAATATCTAATTTCTTTCCAAAAATGCCCTGCTCTATGTTGATTTGGAAAAGGTAGATATAATAACCTAACCAGTTTCAGATATGAATATGCAGCATATTAAAAAAGGTCTTCCTGAAGTGACATTAAAAACATTAAGGCATGCAGAGATCCTAACTGCCTTGATTGTCAAAATAACCATCACAAGCTCCAAAACAGTGTCAGTCAAATTAATCTTTGACCTATGAACTACTATCAGTCCATAAAATGTAAGAGTACAGGCAATGGAATACTTGCTGACTTCTGACAGTTGGAAGGCAGTGAGCAGTATGAGTATTCAAGTTAGTATCTCCTGTTAAAATGTCTAGGATTATAACACATCATTTAATTTTTCTAAAATTGCAATATTTTATTGACATGTTAGGTGTTTTATCCATTGAGCTCCTAGTTGACAAAGATTAGCAATATATAAGATGTTCCAGAGACTACCCACTAAAAAGTGGTTTTGCCTATTTTATTTTTTTTTCCTCCCAGAAAACTACTTGGTTGGTTGAGAACTGCTTTTCTTACAGCTCAGCCTTGGGCTTCGATATTGATTCTCAGTTAGAAACTTCCTGTCCCAGCTCTCTCTTTCTCTTGGTCAGTTTAAACCCACTGTTTGAAAAATGGGTGCCTTAGTTTTTCTGATGTTGAAGAGAAGCTTCATGTTCTGAAGACTCACTAATCTAAAGAGGTAAACCTCAAACACTGCATGGTTCAAATCCCAGGCATCATGAAGTGGGAGGCTCAGAGTCTAGAAATCTCCATCTGCTGGAGTCATGCTGTGTTTGGACAGTCATTCCCCATTACTCAAGATAAGGAGGCAGGTTAGGAGTTTTGAATTTTTTAGGTGTGATGCGTGGCCAGTGACTTGCCTAAAGTAGCTGTCAGTCTTGGAGTAGGGGGTGGTTGAACAGATAAACTTTTCTCAAAATACTGAGGCTGATTCTCCTACCACCTTGAGCAGGGAGCTTTCTTCCTGAATACTTCCTTGGCTGCATCCAGCAGCCTGCACTCACCTCCTTCTGCAAATGTCATCTACATGATTAGCTGGAACTGTGTCAACACCCTCGGATGAGGGCACAGGATACAGGAGAACTTTATTACAACTTGGGTTTCCTGGAGGGAAGTCCAGCTAAAGAGTAGGCTCACATTCACACCAGTCTATTGTCCAGTCAGGCTTGGACCATGTCCTTTTCTGTTTATTTATTCAGACAGACCATCTCCTTGCATACTAATACGTGTGTGTACAGTAAACAGTGAAAGCTCAGTGTAGTGGTAATAACGCATTGCAGCTACAGGAATCCACATCTTCCCCACGTCAGCTGCGTGTCTTGGCTCCTTCTGCCCTGTCTTCCCTGCTGCCAGGCTCATGCAAGAAGGCAGGTGCAGGCAGTCTGCATCCTGTGCATTCCCCTGAGCACTGCTGCAAAAAAATAGCTTTATGTCAGCAAAATGTCATTTTCAAGGGTAATGGGGATGACAAAAGATTTCATTGCTTAAACTTACATATCTACACCAGGAGAGAACTTTTTTTTTTCTGAATTTTATGACCACCACATGTAGAGAAGGAGACAGTATGGAATCAGATTATGGCTAGTTAGAATTTACTTCATTGATTCTGTGGCTCAGGCAGTGGCTCCATATTTGGCAGCAATATAGTTTAACTCAGGTTAACCCAGTTATTTCTTGTTGCCTCCTCCCAGGCCTGTGTGCCATCATCCTATGGAGTTTTCCCCTGGAAGACATCAGCTTTTTGCAGACTTTGGAAAAGACAGGCATTAAAATAAATTCAAATACATCTGCAATCACTCCTTCTAGAATGATTAAAGCTCAGGGAGCACTTCTTACTAGCTTGAACTTAGCTAATACAGGTAAAAATAGTGGTAGAAATGACTGAGAGAAGTCATCTTTCTATATGCTTTTCCTGTTCCTAGGGTCCATCTCAGTCATCTACTTTTGGCTACTATTTGAGACAGAAAACTGAAGGGACCCATTCTAGCCATTAATATGTTACGTTGTCTGATAACCAAACCCAAGCTGGCTGGTCCTTGCTAGCTTGCCTGAGCTGAGGTTTATGCTGGCAGGCAGGTACGCTATTTCCATTTGCTTGTAACAACTGTACGATTAGGCTAAGCAAGCATCTCTTGGTGGTGGAGCTACTCATTTTTAAATAGGTTTCACCATCATTCGTGGTGAGAAACGAATCTGTCAGATGACTTAGCTGCGCTTGCATTTGCTTCTCACTTCCCAAAATCTCCTACTGAGGCCTGAACATCAGCTCTCATCAATCAATCTCATGTGTGTGATGCAGAGTCCCTTTACAGGGCATGATCCCCTGCTGCAGATGAACACCATCGTCTGTCCCTCTTTGCCTATGTGCCTCATTTAGTGGCCTTCCCGGCCTGTGATGTAATGCAGTGCTAGTCCAAGCATTGTTTTATTGAGGTCTCATTAAAGGTACTTTTTTCCACTGCTCAGGACTGCACCTTTCCTTAGTCAGGACCTAGCAGATGCACTTTCTGTGGCAGAGGGAGGATATGTGAGAGGATGCCTGCCCCGGGCATGGTGCATGTGGATCCAGTGAGTAATAATCCAGAGTAAACTACAGTTTACTTGTAATGTTTTTACTGTTTTGATTTCATGTGTTTCATCAAGTTGTGGAAATTATGGTGAAGGGAGGAAGGGAGAAACAGAAGGAAAGGAAAGAAGTAG
The DNA here is from genome assembly GCA_013398155.1 of Pedionomus torquatus. Taxonomy (NCBI): domain Eukaryota; kingdom Metazoa; phylum Chordata; class Aves; order Charadriiformes; family Pedionomidae; genus Pedionomus; species Pedionomus torquatus. The sequence continues at coordinate 91,497 of VZRU01005487.1, read as the reverse complement.
GTTGGTTCATTTGTTGAATATTTTTGGTTGCAAAGCCCAAGAGTTGGCCCTGTGTCTGTTCTACTGAGCTGGCACCACACACACACACACACATTCCCAAAATCTCAGATTACCTTTATGAATGGCTGAAAATCCAGTCTTGCTTGGCAGAAGGGCAAGTTCTACACGAAGAACAGTCTCTGTGAAGAGTGCTTGAAAATAAATCTAAAATCTGCAAGACTAAGAAAAATCCTGAGCACTGGAGACATCAAACCAATTTGCCCAGCTTCATACTGGTGCAGTTAGGGTATACTCTCTTCCATACAAACAAAGAGCCCTATACAGATTCCACATCTGGTTAGCACGTTAGCAATATGAACATGTGCATTTAGGATTCTCTCATTAAAGACATTTATTCTGGCAATCCAAGCTGAATTCCACGAATGCACAGGCCCTACTGGCTTGCAAATACTCATGCTGTGCAAAAGATTGATACACAGTCTGCACTTCCAGCATCTTGTATCCTTGCTCCTGCTTTGTGGTACAAAGGCTCTGTCTGATAAATAATAGATAATTTGGGAGTAGAAGCATCTGATAACATGGAGAAATACTGCATGAAGCTGTCCTTCACTTTACCATCCACGTAACTACCACAAGTAATAACTCACTGATTCTGCCAGCCCCTTTCTATGTATAGATAAACTCTAAATGGACAAGAGTTTTCTTCTCCCTGCTCTCACACCCCAACCTTCTTCCCCACAGCACAACCCTGATCCTGGACAGATAAAATAAGATCCTTTAGCTCCTAAAGGAGCTAAAGTTTGCAGTTTGGCTCAGTCTCAGCACTGCTACATCTGGAAGGAGTGGCCTGGCATTTGCAGTGGGAGTCAGGAGCAGACAAGTAAATAAGCATTGAACTTAAACCTGTAAATTCAGACTATGGCACCAGGCTGTGTTCTGTTGTTCCTCCCCCTCCCAAGGAAGGCAGGTTCACCCCTGGGAGGTGAGGATAAGTTGTCAGCAACTGCACCAAATCAGTAGCATATGCCACATGTCAACAAATGAGAAACCTGCTCCGAGGGGAAAAGGCATGTCTGCTCATCATCCCAGCAACTGTAGGATGGCTGGAAGGGTTCAAGTCTTTCCATGTTCTTTCTGAATATAAATATAGGCAGAGACACTGTGATAACTTCTGGTGTAACACATGATTTCTTCTTGGCCCCTGACTAAACTGTTTCTTCCAACAGTCAGTTCAGTAGGTGAGGGTGTCCTTCTGCTGCTTTCACCCAGGTTCGTTGGCTTCAGCTGCCTCTAAGAGTTACATCAAAGTTAGTGATAAATGTATTTAGGTGTTTTAAGGAGGAAAGCCTATTTCTTCTCTAAAAAGCAAGATGGCATTACACAAGAAATGGAATAAGGGACAGGTATCCTGGGAGGAGTATAGGGACATAGCCCGGCTGTGTAGGGATGAAGTCAGAAAGGCCAAAGTGCAACTAGAAATAGTTTGGCAAAGGCTGTAAAGAAAAACCAGAAAGGCTTTTACAGGTACATTAACCAGAAAAAGAAAGTTAAAGAAAATGTACCCCCCTGATGAGCAACAGTGGGGAACTTGTATCAATGGATGAGGAGAAGGCAAAAGTTCTTAACTTTTTTGCCTCAGTCTTCACTGGCAACCCCTTTCCTCCTAGCCCTCTTGTTGATGGCCCACAGGTCAGAGGCCGAGGTGACAAAGTCAGTCCCACTGTAAGTGAAGAAAAGGTGCATGATCAACTGAGGAACCTCAAGATATACAAGTCCATGGGACCTGATGAAATACATCCCTGAGTCTTAAAGGAACTGGCTGATGTAGTCGCCAAGCCACTTTCCAGGATATTTGAAAAACGTGGCAGTCAGGCGAAGTTCCTGTGGACTGGAAGAAAGGAAACATCATGCCCATTTTTAAAAAGGGTAGAAAACAAGACCCCGGGAACTACCGACCTGCCAGCCTCACCTCTGTGCCTGGGAAGATCATGGAACAGAACAAGGACGAAGGGCAATGGGGCAATGGACTTAAGTTGGAGAAGAGTGGATTTAAGTTGAATATTAGAAAAAATTTCTTTACTCTGAGGGTGGTGGAACACTGGAACAGGTTGCCCAGGGAGGTGGTTGAGGCTCCTTCCCTGGAGATATTCAAGGTGAGGCTCGACAAGGCCCTGGGCAACCTGGTCTAGTTGGGGGTGTCCCTGCGACTGCGGGGAGGTTGGACTACATGACCTTTGGAGGTCCCTTCTGGCCTGGATGATTCTATGATTCTATGAATCCAGGTAGCAGCTCTACCCTCGGTAGTGGCTTTCACTGTATTGGAGTGCTTCTGGCCTGCAGAGCACAGCATGGTTAGCAAGTGGGGTGTAGAAAGTGGAAAAAGAGACAGACTGAAGAGCAATAAATTAATCACATAAAGCCAAACATGAATAAAGGAAGGCACCTTATAAAACTCCTGTAATTAGAACAGCTTGATTTGGTATCTGTTCACCAAGAAGAGTCATCTAACACCTCATGATTCACTTGTTTTGCCATGAGAAAGATGTCTTACACCACGTGCATACTCTTTTGGGTGTACAGCTTTGAAAGACAATATAACTCAAAGCTCTTGCCAGCTGACAGCTGATACATGATACCAGACCTCTCTGCAGCTGGTAACAGTGCCATTGGTCACCTTGTCAAAATTACCTACTGCAGTGACCTCTTTATTGGCACAGCCTGCAGATCCTAAGTGACCTGAAAGCAAGCCCCATGGAGCAGGCTCACAGCAAAGCCAGCACCAGGCAGAAAAGCTTGCAGAAGGACTTTTGGGTCTTTCCTCACTAAGGTTCTCTTGGGCTTTTAGGCTGCTGTCACTTTGTGATTCACATAACCATGGATCTAATTACCTATTTCCAATGCCATCAGTGGAACAGTCAGGTCAAGCTCCCTGGGGGGAGCCAGGGCATGTGTCATTTTTGTAACCCAGTTCATCTTCTTTATCCAATTCACTGGGCAGTCACACAGATAGTTGCTGGCACAAGGAAGGGACAGTGCTGGGCAGAGCTAAAGGTCAAAGCCAGTGTAAGTGCAAGATGGCTTTTTTCAGTGGCAATCACAGTAAATTTCAGCAAAACTATGATGTGGGAAACTGTAGTAACATAAGGACAGTCTGAGAGCTGTGGTGATAAGTACAGAAGGATGGGCCAAGAGAGGGACAGAAAGTAAAAGTTATTGCTTTCAATGTGAGAGGCAAGGGCAATGGCATTTGTAGCATTGCTCTGCACAGATATGAGTGAAGTTCACATTTTTGGAAACTGGAGGAAAAGATATCACAGTTGTTTAGATATGAAGTGACTGAAGTTAAGCTGAGATATATTGCTGTGGATAAGTAAGGACATTATTTGAAAGAAGATACACAGAAAGTACCTGCAAAATTTAGACATTGCCTGAATATGAAGACCTAGAGAAAGAAAGGTCTCAGTCAAAACCAATGCCCAAATAAATAGGCCAGGCTGATGTTGGTGGGGGTGATGTGTGGTGTGGCACTTATAGTGTAGTATAGTAAACTGGAAAAGGAAGAGAGAAGGCTAGAGTAGAGAGTGCAACTGGTAATTAAACTGTTCTTGTGTATGTGAAATTGCCTGGATGATGGAGATGGCAACAAAAGTGACCAAAAGAAAAACTTCTCCCTTAGGAAGCTGAAGGAGGATACAATGGTGAAGCAATTAAGGAGGTAGAAGAAACCACAAGGTTTCTTCTGCAAAAGGGCAGTCATGTGTTTCAAAAATAGTTGACATGTCAGATATGATGGTAACGGCTCCGAGGATTGACTGGAATGTGGTATTTAAAAAATGTGACATACCACTCTGATACCTAATGTATAGAAACTAGATTGGATGGAGTTTAGCATGGATGTATACAATGCCAAGTAATGAATTTAAACTTTCAGTTTACTCACATAGAGGATGAAAGGCTAGAAGGAGATGAAGTGGATGGACACAGAAATAAAGGCAGGAGTGGGATGGGAAGAATTAAAGCATGAGGTTGGAAAGAAGAGTCTGTTCTGCTTGCTTGTGTCCTTTGGAAATTTATTATAACATTTCTAGCAGAAGCCAGTTTAAGGAAGGCTGGTTGCCACTGCCTTTGCCTGGTTATGATTTATGGTGTGATTGTAAATTGTCACACACAAACATGCTTTAGTTCTTTTCTTCATTTAGATCTTCTCTCCCTGTGGGCTAGTTTATTTGTCTTCTCTGAGGTTTGCCACTGACGCGACAAACAGTGCTCTACAGAGGAGGAAGCTTTACAAACACAGAAATTAGAGATGGAAAATTCCTCTGTAAAACATCATTTAGCCCACTGTACTTCATAGGCCAAGGGATAAACACTAGCATTGTGCTTATTTAAAATACCACAAGAAGAAGTCTCCTGGAGCAACTGCTCCATCAGGCAGTGGATCTTGCAGCCAAGCCATTGTAACAATACCCATCCTCATCTTTTTGCCTCATTTCATCTTAGTTTTTCCTTCCTCACAATAAGAATGCACTCACTTCTGCAAACATAGTTGTTCTCCCACAGTGGCTACTTTTTGTTGTTTTGTGCACAGCTGTATTTATCTCTTTCAACTCATACGACAACATCTCTAAATCAATCCTCATCACTTGTACTTTAAAAAAAAAATAGTTCCTTTATGTTTGCTGATGTCTTTTAGATTAGAAGATGTTCAGGACTGAATGCACTATTCCAGGGGGTTTATACTACAATACCACTAACTTTAGTACAGTTTCTGCCTATGAACTCTACTATCCCATTGTTTTCTTGTTTTTGTCTTTTCTCCCCCTCCTGCCATCTCAAATTACAGGCACGTCTAATTTACAGTCTGCTCTCCTGCTATTTAAGTCTCCCTCAGCTTTGCAGCTTCTGGGAATCCTTCTTCTCAATGAATAGCTGTGATTTGAATTACTTTTTGCCACATGTAGTATAGCTGTATTTTTCACTGTGGAATTACATTTTGTTTCCTGAATATCATTGGTGCTGGAGCTTAGACTTAAGCTTAATTTTACTTTATTAAGTAAAATTAATAGCATAATGCACCTTCAACCCCACAGCTTGGAGGTATTTCCCTCCTTTTGTCTCCCCTACCCAAGCTTAAAAGCCATAAAAATGAATATTAACAGGCAACTAAAAAAAAAATAAAATATTCAGTTGTTTTTGCAAGAGTTGTTTAAGTTTCATACCATCAGTAGTGAGGTGGATTGAGAACTGGATGAGTGACAGGACTCAGAGGGTTGTAATTAATGGGGCAGGACCAAGTCGGAGGCCTGTAACCAGTGGTGTCCCCCAAGGGTCAAGGCTTGGTCCAGTCTTGTTCAACACACTCATCAACGACCTGGACAAGGGGACAGTGTGTATCCTTAGCAAGTTTGCTGATGATACCAAACTGGGGTGCCTGGCTGACACTCCAGAGTGCTCTGCCACCATTCAGCATGACCTGGACAGTCTGGAGAGCTGGGCAGAGAGGAACATAATGAGACACAAGAGCAGGTGTAGGGTCCTGCACCTGGGGAGGAAGAATTCCAGGCATCAATATAGCATCAATATATGCTGCAAAGCACTTCTGAGGAGAAGGATCTGGGGGTACTGGTAGATAGTACCCCCTATCTACCTAACTATCCATGAGCCAGCAATGTGCCCTAGTCACCAAGAGGGCAAACGGAATCTTGGGTTGCATAGGGANTGAGGGGCAATGGGCACAAGCTGGAACATGGGAAGTTCCATTTAAATATGAGAAAAAACTTCTTTATGGTGAGGGTGACAGAGCACTGGGACAGGCTGCCCAGGGAGGTTGTTGAGTCCCCTTCTCTGGAGATCTTCAAGCCCCACCTGGATGCAGTCTTGAGTAATGTGCTTTATGCAATCCTGCTTTGGCAGGGGAGTTGGACTAGATGATCTCTAGAGCTCCCTTCCAACTCTGATTTGCATAATCACTGGTCATGGTTTCAGACAAATTTACCAATACCAGATTGACAGATGGCCATTCCTCCCCCCAAAAAAAAGAAAGCAGAGGAAGAGAGAGGAGATTTACAAGGTTAGAATGATCTAAACTACTTTAATGAAGTATTAATACTAAAAGTAAACTAAAATAAGGAAATAATGAAATAGATAAAATACATACAGACCCATATCAAGCTTCCAGGATGACGATCAAGTCACCAGCAGGCATTGTGAAAAGTCTCAGACTGGACTTGGTGTTTGACAGGAGCTGGATTCCAGATCTGGGGTCAATAATGCTTGGATCGGGTTCAAAGGCAGATAAACAGACAGGGTCCTCCTACAGACAGCGTCAGCCATTGAAGAAAGAGAGCTGACCCTTTGATCCCTTAGCTTTTATACTG